>JBAMHW010000015.1:7631166-7659480 GCA_037177495.1 Rhadinocentrus ornatus | reverse complement strand
ACTAGTCCAGACCAGAGTCCAGACTAAACATGGAGAAGCAGCATTTAGCTGTTATGCTGCAAACAAGTTGAACAAACAGCCAGTGGAGATTAAACTTTCACCAAATGTAGACATTTTTAAATCCAGGTTAAAAACATTTCTTTTCTGATGCGCCTATGCTTGAATTCTGCACGGTAACTTTTTAACTTCTCTTTTTTATAATTGAATGTAATTTTTGATTTTATTGTGATTCTTGCTGTTTGTTGCTGCTTTTTACTATTTTTTAGAATCTGTAATGCTTTTGTTTTTTGTAAAGCGCTTTGAATTGTCCTGTAAATGACATGTGCTATACAAATAAACTGCCTCGACTAGCCTAAACGTCCACAACATAATTAAGATTATAATTTCATCATCACACCATGATCTTTAACACTGAGACACTAAATATATTTGCCCCCTGCACCTCATATATCAAACCCCTGCTAAGGCAAAATTTCTAAAAAATTTTTCATCCAGCCCACTTTTCTTGAGTTTATTTATTCACTGTTCATCAGATGGTGGTTTTACTGAAGAGATTAAATTCATAAGGCAATGCTGTAGCCCTAAAGAGGGATTGTTCTATTTGAGGAAGCTTTCTGTTCAGTACAGTCACTGTAGTCCAATGAGCAAGACATTGCACACCAAGGCAACCATGATAAGCTCTGACTGTCCCAGATTCTGACAGGACACTGAAATTGTGTGATTGTTACTGTAGAGAAAATCCCTCAGGTGAAAACCTCAACACAGTATCTTCACTGCTCCCACACTTTTTGGAAGATAGGGGACAAGACATGACAGCGCCATAATTCATGACAGAAGAGAAATTAAAAAGACAGAAACAGAGATGTGATTTATTTAAACTCAGTCTAAGCATATTCTTTTATTTTTTATTTTATCTTGGTTTTTAAAGACTACAAGATTTCATTCTGCAGAAATTGTTAGATCTATACACTCAAATTCAGAGACATTCAATTAATTTTACAAGAAATATTTTATCTTGTGATAAAATAGACTAACTACTTAAAGAGGCTTTAAACACTGACTCCAAATGTCTTGAGCTCTTTTACCTTTACAGAACTTACTGATGGTATTTGTTGCTGCTACAACTTCCAAACCTAGTGATAGATAATGGTAATAAAGGGAACAATCAAACGAAGCTTGACTGACTTGACTGAAACAACCAGTAGATACCAGCAGCTGAGCAGAATGTGGCGTTGGGAGCTGCAACAGTAAACCTAAGAGTAAGTGAAGCTTGGTGAGGTCACAGAGCCTTATTTTCTCTAAACCTTGAAGAGATTCTGGCAAACTGTCAGTTAACTCTGCAATGACTGGTCCACAGTTAGGATGAAGAAGGGAGAAGAGGGTATGTTTTGACTTCAGGAAGCTAATAATTCTTAACCTACCTGATAAGCTCTTTGTCAGCTTACTGAAGGGGAGATTTTGTCCATTAATTGAAACTTTGATTAAAAATTAACAATGTGGTTTTTGTCAAGGCTGGGTAAAATGTGGGTCACCAATAAACCCTGTTAGTCATGCTAGAGGTTTTGTGGGTGTTTGTCCAACCAGTTTACATGTGGCCTGTGGAAAAGAGGAATGCTTTAGGTGTGTCAGGTACTGCAAATACAAAGGGCCATTTGATCCCTGTGCAACCACAGGGAACCTGGTTTACAATGATTTGATATGATTAAAAATTTCCTTGGGTAGTCATTGGTGTTATGTCACATATAATTCAGAATTGACATCATTTATAGACACAGCGAGCAAAGGGTTTCTGGCTCAGTGTACTCAATATTGAAACTGTTTTTTTGTGGATGATATGATTCTGCTAGCGTCCCCAATCTGTGACTTCAACTTGTACCTAGGTATTTAAAATCTATTGTAAAAAACTAGGGATACGAATTAGCACCTTAAATACTCACACCATGGATTTTAGCCAGACTCTGGTCTGTTGTTGCCTCAAGTGAAGGTGTTAAAGACGCTCAGAGCCCTCTTCATGAGTAAGAAAGGCATAGGCCTAAATACTAACAGGTACTATGAGTATTGAATCAGTCTAAAGTGGTTAAAAAAAGAGCTAAGCTAAAACGTGTCCATTTACATACCTACCTTCACCTGTGGTCACAAGGTGTTAGAGGTGACTTAAGAATTGGACTGGATAGAAATATTCTCTATAAAAAGATCTCTTTAACTTACTCATAAGAGGTAGAGTGAGAGGTTCTGTAATTTGGGAGAGGCTCTGTAAAGAATCACTGCTCATTCACATGAAAGCAGCCAATTACAGGGGCTCAGGCATCTGTCTGGGGTTCCTCTAAAATACTTGGAGCATGTTCAGTCAGGAGGCAACCCCCAGGCAGGATGATGACACTGATAAGAAAGTGTTCCCCACTTGGCTTGGAAAATATTCTATTCATCTTTATGACCTGTGATAAAACAACAGCAGCAATTCTTGATTATGCAGTAAAACAATTGCGAGCAGAGGTACTTTGTTACAAAGAAAACACTGTATTTTCAAACTTATATAAAAACCTCTATCACTTAGATAGAAAACTCAAAGAGTGAAACAAAGGTGCAAACAGCTAAAAGGCTAATTGTCACTGCACACTAACGCACTGAAATATTCTAAAACAAGACATTATTAACACCTTCCAAACACCTTTGTACAACACTTTGCTTTCATCCTGCTTTATGTCGTCAATGCAGTGTGAGAAAAGTTTACACTTGTGTTGCTTCACAGAGAGATTGAAACACAGTAAGAGGGAACAAATTTCTGATCCATCAAAGCTGATCTAAATTAAACAAATTTGGGGGTCAGGTGTACCCTTTTTGCTGGTATTCTCCCAACAAAGTCAACAGACTCTGTCAAGCATTGCATAGTAAAAGGTGATTTTGAGATTGCAGTTAGGTTTCACTCAGACGGAAAAACCTTATAGTCCAAAGAATGCTATTGCTGTTCATAAAAGAAATGTTACGGTTTCGGCCTAGTTTTTATTTTGTTTTATCTTTTTAAATTTCGCACCCAGTAAACGCTGCTGTGGGGGTCAGGTTTTATTGTTTTCTTTTTGGCAGGCCAGCGTCCGGGAATCAAAATAATGATGTGATGTTTGGATTTGCTTAAAGGGGTTAGTACCTTGGCCGTGTTTGTGTGTGTGTGTGTGTGTGTGTGTGTTCCGTTACTTCGAGCCCCCCCCTTTGAGTCGCCGGAACCAACCCCCCTCTGCGTTCCGGGACCTCCCGCTTTACAAATTAAGCACTGGTGTGAACAATATAGCTCAAAATAAGTGAGCTCAAGCAGAAGTGCTGCTTGGACAAGGCACAGTGTGACAGCCTGAGACAAATGCATTCTGACATGCAACATGCCAATGATGCATTATTACATACACTTATTTTCTGCTATCTCTTTTTTTGGAATAGTAAAGGAGTTAATAAGGCTATTTTTGATTAGCCTGCATCCTGCACCATTAGTTCTCTAGCCGAATTTGCACTAAAACACCATATCCCCAAAGTATATGTCATGTTAATTACACACACACACAAAAAAAAAAAAAAACATGGAAAAATACAACCTTTATTTTTTATTGTTTAAGGCCCCAGTTTGTAGGAATAACTCCAATCTGGTGGTGCACTAATATACTGCAAGCAACCGAGTAGTGCTCTACTGGAACTTCACTGTTATTACAACTACGGAAGTTGCGGAGAGTTATAAATGTGAAGATGTCAACATCTCGCAGACGTTCGAGTGTCCCGTCAGGTGATAAGAAACGGGATGATACAAAATTCTGTTTTTTGTTTTTTTATGCCGATGTTACAAGCGTGCCCTCCATGTATTTCATACCAAGCTACTGCTAATAGCTAATGTTATCGTGTGAAATCTTTTTTAATGACTTGTAGACTCAGAGATCATCTGATGAAGGGAGAGGAAGAGGGAGAGAGAGGTAAACGAAGAGGGAGAGATAGATGGAGTCAAAGCAGGGGCAGTGGACCTGTCGGTGTACATTACTCTGTTTAATAACATGTATTTCAGCTAATTTATCCAGGGAGGTGGGTGATGTATTGATTCAAAATAATTATTATCTGAGAGATATTTTGCGTTTGAATGCTTTCGGTTCTAGTGATTAAATTATAACAAGAAACTGGTTTTACTTTGGTCTATTTTGTCTGACAAGAAGGAAGAAAACGACCCCCACCCTCATTGAAAAATCAGCTGAAACAAATTATGAAACACGAGGGAAAGCGCTCGGAAAATATGTCTGAAAGTCTCCGACTGGTATGACTTCTGTGACGAGTAACAACACCTGAAAACTGTTGCAACGAAGCTTTTCTACTGTAGGCTAACTAACAAATTAGCCCTTTTAAAAAGCAAGGAACCACCCTGCCCTGTTTCTAACATAAGGCAGAAATAAACTTCACTGTTAGATTGAATTAACTCACCTATCCAGCAGAAAGCTGCAACCTCCTTGTAAGTTTTGAAGTGCCCCTCCTTTATCAATTGCCTCTATCTGGTAAATGCTTCACCGATGTACACTCTCGTTTTCTCCCAGTTATTATTTCTTTTTCTTTTCTTGGCTATTTTTTACTTCATCTCGCAGGGCAAAGAGTATAGATGGTCCTCCATGTCAATGTAAACTGGTAAACTGAATGACCCACGGGCGTCCTTGCTTGTTTTGGATTTTTTGTTTTGTTTTGGACAAGTTTTGGATTTGCTGCCCTCTGATATTCGCCCAAAGGATGCTTGCAGCAAAAACAAAAATCAGTGTGAAGTTACATGAGCTGTAGGGGGTATAGGTCAGGCGAACACACTGAACAGCTGTGCCCCAAACACAGGCCACGGCAGTGATAGCAGGATCAGTGCAGAGCTACAGCTGACCACATCAAAGGCCTCTGCTGTGTGAAGTGAGGGAGAAAGCATGTGATGGTATTACCCACACAGCAGTTAGTCTGTAGATCAGGGAGAAAATACTGTTACAGCAAAACTTTCAGTTGGTAAAGTTTACTTGCATAGCATGTAGTTCAGATGTGAGTGGGAAGTGAGAAATTATCTACCTCTGAACGACTCCAAAATCAATGTTTTGATATTCTAACACAGTTCTTTCAGGATACAAGCTACATGTCATTTACATGCACTGGATGTTACACACCTGCTGGTTCACTTTATAAAAATTAAGGCAAAAATTGCATCAGAATAAACTGTTTTTCCATTACTGAAATAATAAAACACATTACTGACTAATAAAATCTAGTCAGGTTACAAGTTACAAGACCATCAAAGAAACTCTCACAGCCCAGAAATTTGAAATAACCACAGCAATCAAAAGTTTACACTCAGGGTTTCATTTAATTTATTAATTTAGTTATTTATTTATTTATTTTGCTAGAGGCAAAAATAAGACTTCCACAGAGAAACCAAGAACAAAGGGAAGCTCCAGAAAGGTTAAAAGAACCTGAAAATCTCTCCACACAGTTAAAGCTTTGTTTTGACCTTTTGTGTTCTACTTTTATTTAAACTAAGTCCCGGTTAGAATGAGAAAGGATTTGAAAAAGGTAACAGTTTGGTTAAATAATAATCTTTGTGGATTCTGACAAGAACTTGTTTCAGGTCTGGAGGCAGATCATCTATATTTAAGTTTTTTAACATCAAATACATTTCACATTATGTTAGAGATGAATTCCAAATAGATTAGTGTTGCTCGACTGGTATGAAAAATACTTCTCAGAAAATATTCTAGCTAATCCTGTGATCATCAAGACTATTTAAAGCAACAGTGTGCCAACTGGAGAGGGTGAACAGTCAGCCACTGAGGAGTAGTTGAGAGATTTCAGCAGATGTTATGTGTCATATTATTATCATGTCTTTGTACACAGAACTGAAAGGCAGCTCCTTGCTGTATAATAATTAATTCCACTAAGCATATTATTTATATATTTCACCACGTGTTACTGTCTCTGTCCTTCTCTCTTTTTCCCTTATAGATTCCTCAAGTGAGCTATGCCTCCACGGCCCCCGAGCTGAGCGATAACACCCGCTATGACTTCTTCTCCCGTGTGGTGCCCCCAGACACCTACCAGGCGCAGGCAATGGTAGACATTGTCAAAGCAATGCGCTGGAACTACGTTTCCACTGTGGCTTCTGAGGGAAACTACGGAGAAAGTGGCGTTGATGCTTTTATTCAAAAGTCTAGAGAGGACGGTGAGTCTCCAAAGAACTGATTTAAACTTAAAACAATTCCTAACTTTCATTTTATGAACCATGGAGTGTTAGCCTCTACAAGCTCAACAGCAACAGGTAGTTTGACATATTTTATACAATTAATTTAGCAATAAAGCTACAAACTTTCTTTCAAAAGTCAAAGCATTGGTAGCGTTTGCTGCTGTTGCTTATTACCAACAGTCTTGTTGGGTGATGTAAATTTATGCTTACTGCACATTTGTTATACTGTACATATAACAGCTCAAAGAAAGCCAATATTTTTACATTCACTTATTTTGCTGATCACTTACTGCTACATAGATTTTAGCTTAGAATATAATAAATTAAAGCCTGAGCTTATACAAACATGTCACTTCCATCCACAAGAAAGCTCAGCAGTGTTTTCCCCTGCTGAGGAAGCTCAGGTCTTTCAAGGCCAAAACGAACATTCTGGTTTTGGTCCACAAATCACTTATAGAATCCATAATAACCTTCAACATGGCATAAAACCAAACTCTCCCAGATAATAAGACAAGCCAGTAAAATATTCAGATCCCACAACAAACACCACTTATAGACCTCTAAACTTAGGCAGTAACCAGGAAAGCCATAACCCTCTCACAGGACCCCACACACCCCCTGCACTCATCCTTCCAACTTCTACCATTAGGCCGCCCCTAAAATCCCCAAAACCTAAATACAAAAGATTTTTATTTCCACTGCCATCAGCACTCTGAACAGGTTAAAATAAGATTGTTTCTTTTTGTGCTGATGATGTTTTTTTCTGTTTGTTTTTTTTAACTGGAGCCTGTCAAATAAAGAAATTTCTGTCACCTGTGACAGACAATATTTCTGAAGCTTAAAAATAAACCATCAAAGAAATGTGCCACGAAATAGTCTTTAGTTTATTGGCTGCTTCTTCATTAACTACAGTGAAAACCATGTCAGTGGCAGAACTCATCTGCTATATACTCTCAATAAGACAGATGCTGCTTTAGCAAAGCAACTCTGCTATATATGAGAGGTGATGAGTTTATTTTTAAAGTAATCAACAGTCTTTCCTTTGTGTTCAGCATGACGAGTCCCCAAGTAGCATTATTATTAGTTTGGTTTCATACTGTCAGATACCGACATTTTGAAACATACAAGACACTGTGGTCTGTCTTCATTACCAATCATTGACCATTACCATTACTTGACCATTACCTGGTCATTCCTAGGGATGCAAGGTATGCCTCATCTTTTCTCCAAACATTTGTCCATGTTTTGCTAGCAGTGTAAAGCTATAAGTTTTATTAAGTCTTGCTGTGCCCCCTCTTCCATGGCTCTGCCCCCCCCCCCCACCCCACACACACACACACTATCTTCTCTTATCTTATCTTATCTTATCTAATCTTAAAATGTTAAAAATGTTTGTTTCCGATATTTTTCGCATGCATTCATTGTGTTGTCTGTGGTTTTCTTCACACGGCCATGCAATAGTCTCAAACCCACAGAGAGTTTATCTTTGCCATCAGCTAATTTCCTGCTTGTCCCACAGAGAAATGGTTGCATATGACTAATGTTGGAATTTAACTTATTTCCATGAGCTCTGACTTTTTAACCCTTATCTTCGGGGACTACTGTGAGTGTCCAGACAGCAGATGCAGTGAGGAAACTGAATTTAATTTTGAAATGCTGGGAATGAACCAAAATGTGAAAAGGAAGGCTGCAGAGCTTGCCTGGAGCAGCATAACAAGGATGCAGAGATGATACAGTGTTGGGAATACAGTCAGCTTGGTGCAGGAAACTGGTGCCTGCTCACACTTGCTCTGACCCCAGACCTTTTCTGTAGCAGAATGTAATCTGTACTGACATGTTCAGTACTCTCTGTGCCACTGCATCTCCTTCGTGTCTGCCAGCCTGAAGCTGCTGCTGCCCATCATCAGTCATCTTGGAGAAGCACCAGCGGCAGATCATTCCTGCAGACCCTCCCAGTGAGTCCAGCTCAGCTAACTATTTGCTGGCCAGTCTGTAAAAGCACATCTCAAAACAGTGAAAGACAATTTATTCATCTTTTTAACTTTTGCTTTCAACTCCAACTTTGCAACATTTGATATATTTGCATTGAATATATTTATATGAACCTTTGAAGCCGCAGTGTGTAAGAATTACTCCTATCTAGTGGCGCGCTAATATATTACAAGCAACCAAGTAGTGCTCTACTGGGGCCTCACCATGAGAGCGTTATTACGACTACGGAAGCCGCGAAGATTCATAAATTGGGTGGTCAGGTGATGAGGAACAGAACAATACATAATTATTATTTTTTTATGCCAATAAGCTACAAGCGTGCCCTCCATGTATTTAGTACCAAGCTACTGCTAATAGCTAATGTTATCGTATGATTCAATTAAAAAATCATGATGTTCTGCCCATCTGCGTGGGTTTAGACAGATAAAAAGAAACGTCGGTTCTTTTTCTTCTTTCTTAACTTCCAGACAGAAAATTTTATTTAAAATAAAAACGCTCTCTCCCGATTACATCAGACACACCACCCCAGCAGGGAAGGGATACATGGCTGCATGTTTCTGTGATCAAAGCCAGTGAGCCACAGAAAAAAATAAAATAAATAAAAAATAATTTTAACGCGCAATTAAAAGAAATTTAACACGTTAATCAATCATTGCGTTAACGCGCGATTAAAATTTTTTATCAAATGAGTTTTTAACGATTAATCACCATTCGTGACTATGACTGAAATGTGCCTGCTTTTACTGTATTGCATCAAGAGAAAGAGCCAATGCTTACAAACATTTTCTGTTAACTGACCTTCTCTTGGGTAAACATCAGATGTCCAATGGTCAGTTAATTCAGCATGTAATGTTCTTCTGCTGTACATGCTGTTCTAAAACATCTCTACCATGTTCTAGATCATAATTCTGAATTAAAACGTTGTTTTTTTTAATAAGTATAAAAAAATAAATAAACAGCAGATGTGGTGACTGAAGTTAAACAGCCAACATTGATTAGGAAAAACTGATAGAACTCATGATCTGGATAAAAACAGCTTTTTCCTGTTATTATTGAAGTGTGAGTGTATGTGCAGCAGTGATAAAAGTCCTACAGCAGCATCACCCAAAGTAAACACCTGTTGATAAATTGGGAAGTTTTTCTTCGCTTTTTTACATTAGATAATCACTTTAGTTGTAATAATCAGTTCAATATTTAATCAAATCTAGACCTAAAAAAGGTCCAATTTGTGCCTCCCCTGGTCAGTGCTCCTGCCTGGTCCCCCATCAGAATTTTTCTAGACCTGCCCCTGCATAGCTGAAAGCCTTTTCACAGCTACTTTCTGTCGGCAGCTACATGCTTTAGTTAGCTACTTTGTTAGAGAAGGTCCTGCCAAAAACAATACTTTGAGGTAAATATGGGACGGTGTTAACCATGAACCGCTAGTTTCCTTCTTTTCAGCTGATCCATAAACACATGCAACAAAACTTGATCAGCTGATCACCGACAGCCGTCGTAATTCACAGAGCAACATGAGAGGAGAGGGAAGATGCAGCTGTTGCTCAAGTGCGGAGATGACCAGAGATCCACGGATGTGACATCCATGAGTTGCTCCATTAATGCTGTTTATTGTCAAATCCATCCATAGGGCCAGCCAGCCGATCTTTCACATCGTGCCGCTATTAAAATTCTTAACGCAATTAAAACCTAAATTAATTAACACTGTTAATGCGTAATTTTTGACAGCCCTAATATATATATATATACTATTGTAACTTACTATACTCATAACATCACAGACGTGAGGGAGATGTAATTAAAAACACATTTGCTGTTAAACCAAGAGCAAGAAATCTCCCCTCTTTCATCCCAGTTACCTGTTTTTCCATATCTCTCTCTTACTTTTCTCGCTTTGATGCGTTCAGTAAACCATAACCTCTGTTCTGCGGTTCCTCTTCTTCTTCTTCGTTATATTTTTGGGTGGTTGACAAAAACAAATGGGTGTATTACTGTCACCAAGTGGTCAGGAGTGTGGACCAGAATGTTTCCAAAAGCCCAAGTTGTCAAAACATCAGTTTGTCTGTTAAGTTTTCCCAATCATATGTGCTCCCTCTTCCATGTTGCTGCGCCCTCCAGTTTGAGAACAACTGAATTAGAGGATTAATTTATCTTTAGTGTCATTGTTGTGTTTATCATATCCTATTATTTAGCCCCTCACATATTAAATCACATTCACATTTGATAAGTTGTTCAGCAACCTCAATTTTATGCTATTTGACACCAACTAAAGAAACAGAAAAGATCATTTTTACTTTTGCTAACTTGGACTTTCAAGTAGTGAGATAAAAAAAAATATCAAAAACTTGCTGATGTGGAAGGAATAAATTATCCGGCAGGGATGGGAACACACAGCAATCTGATATTAGTGAGATGTGGAAGTACAGTAGAAGTGCTTTGGGGCATGTTTGACTGGTGCCTCAGCTTTAGTATGTAAATTACACCAACCTTATCCCTGCTTAGTCTGATGCAGTAAATGTCACAGAAACCAAAGAGATGTCAAGAAAAAGATTAACTACAAACAGAAAAGTCCTTTAGTTTAGTTTTTTTTACAACATATAAGTTTAAACATCCATCTGTGCATTTGATGACATTCGATGTGGCCCTTCTGCATTTTCTCAAGCAAGTCAAAGGAGCTGACTCACTTCTAACTTATTGTTTGAGCACTTAAAACTGATAAGCCTATCAACTAAAGATAAACCTAACTGATAATCACAGATATAAAATCTCTGTTTGGAGACAAACAATAAAGTTCCCACTGTCATTCAGTTGTAACAAGAATGTAATAAAAAAAAACTGTCAAATCAGCCTCTTCATAGTTCTTTAAAAACATTAAGATGTCTATTTACTATATGATAAAGTGCCTCTGATTTCTGCATCTTCTCTTTAATCCAAACTAGATTTATTGTGTGAGAGATGCAGATGACAAACAAGCAGCTCTGTCAAAATCAAAACTACAGGTATTTGGCTGCTAAATGGGTTTAGCAGGTGTCTACTCCCGTAATATAACAGCCAGATCAGAACTGGCCAAATGTTTCATCCCATTAAGCAGCCAAAGGCCGTACTAAGCAGCAGTATTACCCACCAAATGTCATGGAGACTATACAATGAGCTGCTCTGTGCAGAGAAAAGATGGTTTAAGCCAAGTTCTAACTGACTTTTTGGCGCTGTAATTTGATTGGCATTACATCTATATGTGCAGCTACTGAATAATATTGATACCACTGCAAGTCCTGTGAGCACAGATGTCACTAATCACTAGTAGATGATGAGATTTTAATGCTCCATACATCAATCTGTCAGAATGGCTCCATTTTAGAAAAATCTAATAGGACTAAAAGGAGACTTAAAAACACATGAAAACATGTTAGTCCAGCTGAAATTATACTGAGTTAAAGATTTTAAAGTCTGTTAAAACACACCTATATAATGCAGTTGGAAGTCCAATTACTTATGAATGAAATGAAAAACACTTTATTAATCCCAGAGGGAAATTGCAATTATTATAAATAAAAAAAATGTGAATTGCCTTTTTAGATGCATATGTGCAGTGAGGCTCGAAATCGTCTTGGTACTCTGCCATGCGTAGTTCCCAGCCAGGGATTTGAATCACCAGCAGAAGAATAGGCATATGTAACAAAATAAATAAATAAAAAAATAAAGTTAAAATGTGAGGGGGGTGTTTTCAACCTGTAGCAGACCTGGACATACCTTTGCCGATAAATCAATGCCACTCCAATGATTGTACGAGGTGGCAGACAATAAAAGTAGTGCAAATAAACAGCTTATATGTAGTTAAACTATGTCTGAAGTTGAAGTTGTGAACGTAACATGCTCAACTCCATAATTTAAATCACAAGCTAAGGTACAGCATGGAGGTGTGGATAACTGAGGTAACATAGCTTTAGACATGAGATTTTACTGGTCTCTAACTACATGTTGATCCTTAAAAGAGCAGAAACAGTGAATCGTGATGCCTTACCAGGTGTTTATTAACAAAAAGCTAGCATTCAATTTAAAGGTTGCTTACAAATTGGTGGAAATTTATGAACATAATTATAACATTGATCAGGTTCTTAATTGAAGTCTTAAGGGTAAATTCTGTTGAGGTAAGATTAGTAATTTAATTTTTGTTCTCAAAGATATTTTACATAGGATGATAACACAGAGTAGGCAAAGTTTGTAATTTTAACATGCACTGGAGCTTGACATTTCTTATTTATTACCAGATAGAGGTGAATGTGAGGCACAAATGCCCCAAATCAGTAGGAGGGGACAGTGTGCAGACTTTAACCTGCCTCCTCCCTGTGATGTCAGTTTAAAGTTATTTAAATAACTTAATTATTGCTGATTGTCCAGAGGTTTGACAAAGAGCAATCATGCACCTGCTGTGAAACCAGAAGAATGTGTTCATCGGTCTGTAAAAAGGATGTATTAATCACTGCCACTGCGCCAACCACGTGCATCACGCATCACGTAGGGCAGCAAGTTACAAGGAGGGGGGCCCAAAAAAAAAAAAAAAAAAAAAAAAATCAGGCTCATGATTAATCGTTGGGCTCCAGCTCCACCATAACCCTGAATTGGAATAAGTGGTAAAGAAAATGAATGGATGGATTCCTGAAAGCCATCCTGAAAGAATTTAAATAATCATAAACATATTGTCTTTACACACAATGAGTCTTATATCTAACAAAAAGCAATCTACAGTGATTGGTTTTAGACCCGTATCTTTTTATTTTTTGTTGTAATTTACTTTAAATAAAGTTTACTTCTTTGTCAGGAGCTAGGCTGCAAGTAAAAGGCTCTTAAATCCAGCTGAAACAGTTACATTTAAAATAAATTAATTTCCTAGCTGCAACTAATCACAGGATAACGATTGTCTGCATTAGCATCGGTGTGCCAGAAGTTTACTGTTTTCCATCCTATTTGAATGTTGGTTTCAAACTTTTACATTTTAGTTAATATTTTTATTGAATAAGAATTTTCTCTTAATGATGGCTGTCCCATATCACTGTAGTCTGTACTGATATTGGTGCTGATCCTAAATTGGACCCATTGGTGAGGACACACTTGCTGCAGGAAAAGTCGGGGGATGACACAACTCATTAAAATTCTGGACACCATAAATATCTGTTCCAGAAGTAATAATTTTCTGATTTTTGATAGTTTATGCAGGAGTAATTCAGTAATGGGGTCAACCAGCTGAGCAACCATCATATGTACAGTATTTATTGGTTGATGTACAGTGGCAGATAAAAAAAAGTCTAACTTGTAATAGTGATTGTGTGCTACATAAATGACTAATTTCAAAGTCTCATGTCAGCTAATCATATTCAGGAATAAATAAATCAAAAGCTACAAATCAGACTGAAATACAGAATAGTCAAAACAGTACTGAAACGGCAGAATTTGCCTTCTTGATAATTTACTTAATCTGGAAAAGGACACATTTCTCTGCAATCCAGAGACATGATGGAGACAAAGATAAACAACTGATTGTCTAAGCTGCACACACAAAAGCTGTTTGCATGTACCTTTTAAGTACGTCCTTGCAGGAATTCGGAGATAAATAGTGCCAGCATCAGGACAGTTTTGCAAATTGCTGTATAACAGAACTATTTCATGTGCAGCTGCTGCAGTCTTCAAGTCACCAAGCTGTTTTTTGACAGGCTGACTGTGTTTTCCTTCATTATGGAAAATGATTACAAGAAAGGAGGGTTTTAACAGCTGCCTTGCTTTGTCACTTCTGGAATGTAAACCATCTTTGATTCATGCATCTTTGTTACTGTTTGCCCTATTTACTGTACTGTTAGAAGCTTGTGCTTCCTCTGATCTTCATTGAGCATTCAGTCCTCTAGAACAGTGGTTCCCAACCTAGGGTGCCGGACCCTACAAGGGGTTCCCCCAAACAGCACAGGGGTCCCTGAGGCTTTGAACATTGAACAAGTATTTATATAGTGATTTTTCTGTACCTGGAATGATACCCAAAGCGCTTTACATCATACATCACATTCACACACTGGTGGCGGAAGCTGCCATGCAAGATGCTAATCACGACCCATCAGGAGTAATTTGGGGTTCGGTGTCTTGCTCAGGGACACCTCGACATGAGCTTGACAGGCCGAAGATCGAACCGGCAACCCTCGGGCTACAAGACAACCACGCTACCCACTGAGCCACTCATTACATTCAATCACATTAGAGCCATTGTGATTGATATCCACAAATTGTCCCTATTTTAATGAATAAAAGTAAGGCTGTATGTTGCTTATTTAACTTTGGCTTTATGAAAGGACCGGACTCAACCAGAACACATTATATTCACTTTTGAAAGCCTAAAACAAAGTAGTATATGCATGAAGGGGGTCCCTGAGGAGAAAAGGTGGGGAACCACTACTTTAGAGCAGTGGCCATTTTTTTCCTCGCCTTGTGAAATGTATTGTTGATATGGTAAAGGTTTTTTGGCAGAGTTTTAACTGGATGCTGGTCATTTCTTTGTCCTTGCTGCCAAGGTAGCACCTGATCTACCTTGGTGGATCCTTGGAAAAGTAATTTATCGTTTATCAGCTCTTTTTGTAGAAGTGTGTGAGACCGATGAGTGAGAGTCACGTGTGAGATTTGAGGATAGCTCCGACGAAATAATAACACATTTAAAACCGGCATACAAATGTTTTTTTACATTTGTAAGCAGAACTGTTAATGTTTTTCAACTTTAATAATACTCAATGATTGACTTCAATCCTGAAATTAGTCTCAAGCAAGCAGAATTCTACCTGATCTGCATCATATTCAATTCAAAGCATTTAATTTCAAAGCTGATATCGATGACAAGGCAACATCATTGTGTATCCCTAATATTGTCTTTAAAAAAAATCAATTGCAGGTATGTTTTGCTAGTTT
This sequence comes from Rhadinocentrus ornatus, assembly GCA_037177495.1. NCBI lineage: Eukaryota > Metazoa > Chordata > Actinopteri > Atheriniformes > Melanotaeniidae > Rhadinocentrus > Rhadinocentrus ornatus. The sequence continues at coordinate 7,644,332 of JBAMHW010000015.1, read as the reverse complement.
AACTGATGTGACATTCTGCACCATATAAATATAAAATGTGTTCTCAGTTTTTATTTACAATAGAAGAAATATTAAATGAAACCTCAATTACATGTTTTTGTAGTGACACTAATTTCTTCCTGTAAATGTGGATGCTGATGAGCAAACACCACCATATATGATTAATTGGATGGACAATTTAAAATAGTAATTATTCACATTCATATTTAACTGACAGTTGAAGCAGAAGCAGAAAGAAGGGCAGAGAAGTTGCAACAACAGATTCGAGATGACAGGGAGATTATGCAAATGTTAGAATGAGGATTGCTTACTGCACCCTTTGTCACAAGGAAAATGTCAAGAGGAAGTTATTTGAATACTCATTAACCTAAAAAAACTCTATTATAGAGTTTTCAGTAGGTTTTTAAGTGTTTACTCTCGGCAATACAAGATATTTCTTGTCTATTGTGCAGATGAGGTTAAAATACAAGCATTGTAGCTTTTAATAAGCTGGCACTTTGAATAAGAACAGGATTTATGGTGTTTAATTTAGTAAATTAATCTTTCAGGTCTTGTCATGTTAAATAAAGAATATAAAGCATTTAGTGATTTTATAGTGAATTTGTGGCTTAAAACTCATGTGTATGTACAGTTATATGAAAGAAAGAAAGAAAGAAACAAGGAGAAGAGGAGACAGAAAAAAACAGAAAGATAAGAAGTTCATGTCCACTTGACTTAAAGTATCAAACACAGGAAATCCCTGTCAGGATGAGACAGCTGCTCCTCCTGCTTCAGGCCTCGTTGGGTCCTGATGAATCCCGTGTCTGGCTTCTGAGGGTTAAAAAGGGACAATAGGGGTTTTTTTCTTGTTTTTTTTCTTTCACTGCATCCACCTAATTCTAGTGAATCTACTTGTCTCCCCGACAATGGGATTCTCCTAAAAATATTCCAACTATGCAACGTAATGATCTCAAAAGGGCCAACAAGGGGAAAAAAGAGATGCAGGTGTGGGATAAATTTAGAATATACACCTTGAAACAGAGCAATTCACAGGTTATATAAGTTTTTTTTTTCTTAACATCATTCAAAATCAAAAATGATCTAATTAGAGAATATTTGAAATAGATTTAGCAGTGTTGTTTTGTTTGTATGTTTGTCTGACAGTTATCAACATAACTTGAAAAGCTATGGACGGATTTTGATTAAATTTTTCAGGAAATCTCAGAAATTAAACATGGAACAGGTGATTAGATTTTCAGGTTAATCCAGATCATCGCCTGGATCCAGGAATTTTTTAAAAGATTCTTTACTATGAGGAGATAGGAATAATTTTGCTATTATGCTTCTAACTCAAAAATAGTGCCCACAATCAGTGGCAAAAGAATTACAATGGCTTGGCGGAGGTCTGTGCTATCTGAGTGAGTGCTTCTAGCTTTCCATTTAACCCTCATTAAACCAGGACAAAGGATTCCTGCTATTAAAACCCTTTACTGTAGGAGTGCTGTGACAGCCAGCTGATGATCTGCAGTGGCTACAAAGCCAATCATGCACGAATGATACAAGAAATTTATAAAAGATAAACAGCAGAATTTAAAATTAAAAAAAAAATCTTATGAGATAAAATAGTCATTGTCAGACATTACAGGTTAAAACAGGGACACAAGTCAGCTGAAGCTGTTGCAGCCAGCTATGTGAAGGACGTAAGCCTTAAAGTCCAGCTAAAACAGCCCCCATGGATTCAGGTGATTGTTCAGCTTAGTATTACCTCCGCCAAGGTGGAAGTCATGCATTCAGCGGTGATGGTCTGCCCGTCTGTTTGTTAGCAACATTACTGAAAAAGTAATAGAAAGATTTTGATTAAATTTTCAGCAAATCTCAGAAATGGAATTAGGAGCAGGTGAAGTTCCAGATCCTGCTTTATGTTTCCCTCAACCTCCTAGAAGTCGGTTCTTTAGACAGCTTGAGCCGACAGAATGATTCCAATGAGTTCACCACAGATCTGTACTTTACATAATGTGCTTAATTTCCATCATGTAGCAGAGACTTACTGCATCCCCAACTCAAGTTGCAAAACTGTGGGTTTACTTTATCAGGCTAAAGTTTTTAATTATCCTGTCTTCTACTTTATTTAACTTATCATAACTCAAAGATGGAGTATCACTAGGATAAAAAAAATATACAAACGATGAATAAATGCTGTCGACTGGCAAGTTAATAAAGGAATACCTGCTTCTCCGGGACATATATTGACACAAAGCAATGTAACAAAAAATATTCCTCTCAGTTCTGTTATAATTGGCAAAGTTGTATAACCTGCAAGGACAGGTTGGTCCTCTGCCTGTCCAGAGACCTGCAGAGGTCATTTTAAACATAAAGTTACTTTATCACAAAATTGATGAACCTTCAGGTTGTTGGAACCTGCTGTGACTTACAGGATGCTTGTGAAATCTGGTGCAGTCTGATGGTGCTGCGCATTTTAGAAAGAATTTATTGCTTGTCATTCAATTCTGGAAGTAATATTTTGTCGTTTGGGAAGGGCTACAGTCCAAAAATATTGCTTTGCACTGTTGTTCTCAGACAAAGCACAATATAAAAACTTTGTATTCAGTCACAAAATGGCTTTAAAAGGAGACTAGATTGACTTAAATGTTTAGTTCAAGGACATCACTGAATTTATTCTAAAACTGTGCTTTTGAATAACATAATCAGTATTTTTAATTATAATTATGTAAAACTTTTTGTGGAAAAATGTCTCTGTTTAGATATTAATATGATTAGAAATTAAAAAGATACATTTTTAATCATATTAATCACAGCTGACAAATTACTTAATTATGATTAATCACTATTCATCATTTAGTAACGATGCCTGAAATATGCCCGTTTTGTAGCAACAAAAAGAGCAAGCCAATGCTACCAAATATTCAATATTAACTGACTTTTACTTGGGTAAAACACAGACGTCCAAGGGTCAGTAAATGCAGCATGAAATGTATTTCTATAATAATCTGATGGCTGTTTTGTGTTGCGCCATCTTGCATTGGCGCCATTACTGAGGTCCTAATTACCTTGTATCTGCAGACATGGATGGCCATTGATAAGTTTTTCCTATTTAGAGATCTGAAAGTTATTCTGTTTTTTATCTTAACAGACTTATAGCATCAGTGTAAACTAGGATTCAACTGACAGAAAATGCGTTTAATAACTGACAATCCACGTTAAAAAATATAAAATGCAAATCTGGTTATAATAACTAATCAAAAGTTGGTAAAGAAATAGTTTAGAATTTTGGCAAAGTCTGTTCATTTTCTATTTTGTTAGATATTTGGCATATATAATAAGTTTAGGCTGCAGGACACCGTTATGTGATGTTACTGACTGAAAATTTATTGTCTGATCACAACGTTGCCTCGATAAATGGCAAATAACGTTACATTTCACAATAACTCTAAAATGATTAATTTACTTTCAGCAGCACTAACTAGCATAACAAATGTTAACTGTTAAGCTGGATGGCAACATGTCGACTCCCAGTGTGCCCTCCTCCATGACTCCTCTACTTTGTGCATGTCTGGTGTTCCTCCCTGATCACACTGCCATCGCTAGATAAACGTGTCATCCACTGCCTACCTCAGTGTCAGACAGACAGACACAGACAGAAACAATTTTCATGAAGTAAAGCTCTGTTTTTTTTTTCATTTTTTGCCCTGCTCTTTCAAGAAATGTGCCAGTACTTCCAGATTTCGTTAAATTTGTTAAGAAAATAGTCTGATTCTCATCTGTTCTGCTCTGACATGCACAGAAATGCCACCTCAGCAATGGCGGAGGGTTTAGTTCCGGTGTTTGCCCGGATTAGTCTATACTAGTCTATGAAGTCAGTCAGTTACATAGAGCTAAGACAACAATACTATTTTTACAACTTATCAAAACTGAAATACTCCTGTGATAATTTAAGATCTTCAGATCGGTTAAACATGGAAAAACCTAAAACATTATTATTATTATTATTATTATTATTATTATTATTATTATTATTATTATTATTATTATTATTATTATTATTATTATTTTATTATTATTATTATTATATCATTATTATATTATAATTTAAAGAAATGTATTTAAAAAAATAGATTTTAATCCGACCTTTGAAAGTAGAAATAGCAACTCTCTGACTCTAAGTTCCTACATCATACTTACACAGATGCTTAGGCATGGAACGCTGTCTAGGAGTCCAGTTCTGACCGCTTTCACTTGAACTGGATCTGCTTTTTTTTCCAAGATGGCAACCTTTCGGTTTCGATTACATTTTGTACAGACCAAGACGTCTCTGGAAGTGAAAACTGGTGAGTAGGGTGTGTGTTGAGCATCAGTGGTGCTCCTTATTGTGTTGTGAGCAGGCATGCATTGGCATCATAGAGCAGTTCAAATTGTGATGAATGTTCTCTCAGAGGCTGAAGCTGGGACGATCTGACCTTGGGGATGAAATTTGTAACAATATGCATGTTCAAGAAAACAACTTCCCAATGTTTGTTTTTAGCTGTATGGACTCCTCCACTGTGGACCGCTGCCTGGTAACAGGGTCTCATTGTATTTCTCTGTGACAGCTTGGGATCCACAGTAAAGATCAGAGCTTCAACGGAGAATTCTAACCATGGTGGGCTGATAGCAGTGCACTGCTGCATGAGGCGATAACTTCAAAGAGGATAAAGCAGAATTTAAGTCAAGTTGCTGTGCAGTCTCTTTGTCTGTGACCACAGAGAACTTGCTGCTGACAGCATAAGCAGGTTACAATGAAAAATGCCGGCAAAAGAAATAAGCTCACATGTGAAAGTCTGATACCGCAACACACCCAATGAGATTACTGTATGTGGTCAGAAATGCAAGCTAGCAGTTGAGCATGGCATATTACCTGGAACACAGTAAAACATATGTAGATTTAGAGATGCTTTCAGTAGTTCTTTGACAATGTGTGCGTTTGCTAGTGAAGGAAGCTCTTGATCTGACTTTATGGCTGATTAGACTCAACCACTAATGTTGGGTTTTTTTAAATGAGAGAAAGCAGTAAATAATTAAATTTAAGATGGAAGGCTGTTTTATGTCAAGTAAGTCATATTCACAGTGCTTAGAAACTTATCTTTAACTTTAAAAATATTTGTACGGTGAAATAAGAACTGCCAAAGGTTGCCTATCTCAATAAATATCAGGGAACACAAAAGAAAACAATAGTTGAGAAAATTCAGACCACATTATTGAAACATAATTTTTACATTGTTTATATTACAAATGCACATCTTTAAGATAAATTGCCACAGATGTAAAAAAAAGTTATTAATGCAGTTTTACCTGCTGAAAAATGGGTCAGTGTTGGATTAATTTGCGCCTGCCAACACAGACAAATCATTTGTGCCAAAACTGCAGAATTGAAATTATCGTCTGTCACGGTGGTCCATAAACATCATCATAGCAACAACGGTCCTTAGAAATGTAGTTTTTAAAAACATAGTAGCTGTTTGGATAATATGTTAATGAAATTTCTAGCAGATGAACATTCCTAAAAGACTATATTTTGCTGTAATGAACCAATTTCTGTGTTTTTCAGTTTTTGTTTTTTTCTTTTTTTTTAAATAATCACAATATTTAATTTTCTCCTACATTTCACAACATTTATACAGACTTCCCTAAAAGTTAGCAAGTTACTGGGTAAAAATCCATTCCAGTGGAGAAACTGCCTGTTTACAGAATGACCAAATCAAGGGAACAATGTGGGATATGAATAATATTGTGGAAAATGACATGTTCTGTCACTGCTGCCCCCTTGCATGCTCCACTGTAGGGATAAATAGAGTGGGTCCATTTCCCCTCTGGGACTTACAGTGTGCTGTTATCAGAGCAGAGTTGCTGACAGATGTAATACTATGACTGGTAGCCATGCCAACAAATACTTTCAGTTGATCCATCAACTTGGAGGCCAGAGCGTAACTACTGTTGCCTCCTCTTGAGGTTTAAGAGATACTTTCTCAGATTGCTAACAGAATCATCGATAGAAGCTTGATTGGATCATTTTTTGGGATAGAGAGACCAAAAATTAGACTCCTGCAGTTCATATGAGAGGATTTAGCAGCAAGTCCAGGCTGCAGCACTGTTAGTAGCTCCTTTATGTTGAATGTAATAAATTAAAGTTATAAGTTATGCATACATTTGCCTGAGGTATTGCTGGAAAAACTCAATACAAATCGTGGTTGAAATGATCAAATCTGTCTGAGAATGGCAGAAAGAGAGAAAATTGAGTTTATAGCCAGAAACTGAATTGTGCTGCTAAGAAAGCCAATAACATTGCATTGTATTCCTAACCCTGATGAACTACTAATGTGCATAAAAATGTGATACTTGTTATTAACATTCAGGGTCCATTTGCAAGAGATAGCCTCAGTGTGAACTGAATTTTTACAAGATGGCATGTAAACAAACTCAATGACCCAAAATTCAACAAGGTATAACGTCTGCTTCAGATTCTTTAAAACAAAAATGGACCATCACGATTTGACAGAGGGACAACCCAAATCTGTTAGGCAACTGACTTGTAACTGACAGCTTTGCCATATTACAGCTTCATCCTGCAAGCCCATTATGTAGAGTGTATTGTAAGATTATCAACCACGGCTAATTGCTAATTGTCCTGCTAATTGTCTCTTGCCCCAAAAACTACAAACATGAGATTTTGCACACTTTGCATAGCCCCAAATTAGCTTCAAACTCAAGAATTGGGTGTACGCTGACAAAGTTTAAAGCCTGCAATATTGTACCATATAGACAAGCCTGACTTAAATTAGATTTTGTGGACTTAATGGTTGTTTGTGTTGATAAACATGCTTGTTTGCATCAGTGTCACCACTGTTTCAGCCTACATGACAGCTAACCAAACATCACAATTTTCATGGTTTTTTGTTGTTTAGATAGCAAAACAATATTTTACTTCAGGCTAATATGGCTAGGGCTGTTAAACCCTAGTTATATTTTCAGAAAATAAAATCCTAAAGAAGACATTCGCAAAGTAAATGAAAAGTTGCTCAACAATAACAAGGGACATATGAATGTTCTTGGGTTCTACGTACATCTAGCGACATCGGAGTATGTAATCCCAGTGTCAAAAAATGTGTTTTCCATGTGAGTAAATTGCTAATTTGATTCATACTTCTGTGCCCACCTCTTTTTGTATTTTATTGTTTTGTTTCCTCCTACTGGACAGGGGACAAGTGTATATAGTGATTCCGTACACACAGATGCCATTCCTTGAGCAACTTAATCACTACTAAATATTAATGCTTGCACTAAAATACACTTAATGTCTGTGAATATTAGATTATTGATCAACAGATGAAAATTAATAATTTTTCCCTTTTTTATTATCATTTTTTTTTATTGTAGATTATTATGTCTAATTGTTTTTAGCCCTTTCGGGCTGATCAGGCTTTACGTGATAAGAAGAACTCAAAATAAACATGGTGTAAGCATCCTATCACTGCCATCAACTGGCCTTTTCCATTCATTTGAGGAAATTGGCCATTCTTGAGATGCTCAGCATCAAACTAATGCTTCTCTACATCAGTGGGGAAAAGTTGAGGTGACTGAAGTATCTGTTGGAGATGCTCTCCAGACACCTTCCCAGTGAGCTCTGCCATGCATATGTTGCTGTAAGGAGACTCCTGGTCAGAGACAAAACAAGCCAGAGTGATTATCTCCTTTGGCTGGTTCTAGGCGCATGTCGGCAGCCCTCTGACAAACTGGGAGGAGAAAGGAAACTAATATTGCTGGTCTTGCGTATCAATTGTAACAATCATTTCTAACCTACCTGCTTTGTGATAAATAATGGAAATGATTGCAGTAGATGTTTTGATTGAAGACACCTTTTCTGAACTGGTTCACTTCTTTTACAGAAACCATAGGGGCGGGGGGGGCATCACAGCCTTTCTTACTCCAAAGTAATTTCACACATCAGCATGCACATGTCTTTTTCATTAACATCAGCGCATCATCCTATGATTATATTTGAAACACATCATAAAAGACCACACAGCAATGTGAAAAATAGCTTCCAGTCTTTTTATTTCCTGTTATGCTCCTTTGATACTCAAATAATAAGCAGCTGAAATTTCTTTTAATAGCACAACAAAGACAGGAGATCTAACATCAGAACCCAGCTTAAAGAAAAAAAAAAGACATGACAGCATAACCTCAAACCAAAATCGGGATAAAATGTCACATTTACCTCAGGAAGCAATGATTAGCTGATATGGATAGTTTATTTGGAGCAGTAAAGATAAAATCATGGATAAACAGTAAAATTAAAAGATTCAAGAGTTAAAACACTTGATTTAATTTCTTAATTGTATATTGTTATAAAAATATGTGAAACTAATTCTTACACATTTTTATCTTTAAAAAGTTATATTCATCCATATAATACTGGATATAACAAATCTGATTAAAATGCTTACTGAAACGTTCCTTACTTGAATTAAATGAACCTGTTGCTGTAACTAGAGTAGGCCTGTTAATTCAGATTCTGGGCAGTTGAGAAAAAAATGAAAATGATCAGACATGCATTGTGTGCCTTATTTATTAATTTATACTTGATTTTGTAATTAATTATTCTTGATAAAATCGCATTTTAATCACATACCAGCATTTACCTAAAAACTAGTTTTCCCATCAGTACACCATGTTGAACCCGGGTCTCACCACAACGTCTAGCATAAAGCTAGTCTCTAATATTAACCTTTGGACTCAGCAAGTTTCTGGAATTTTGCTTGAGCTCAACAGAAAATGTGCTCAGACACATAACTGTGTTTGGAATCCATTTCAAATGAAGACACTATAAATGCACACAGAGTGTAAACACACTTACTGTAGGAAGCCCTCTTTCATCAAAAGGACTAGATAAATGTTACAGATGTGACAAATGACACAGATGCTTGGCATAATAAAGACAAATTGCACTGATACGTAGGTGGAATTGAGTACATTCATCTTCTCCTCCCTGACATGAAAAGCATTCAAGTAGGTCAAATAATTGCCAACCTGAACCAAGTATGCTTTTTACACAGCATGCTGTTCAATTATACTGTTTCCTGGGAGGAGCTGCCTTTAAATCATTACACAATTTTTACAAAAGAAATCTCGTCATTTGAAGTATTTATGTAACGATGTATAAAATAATTGTGAATTTTAGAGAGTTTTTATTCTGCTTGTCTGGTTTTTAAAGTCTCCCAGTTGCACAATCTGAGCAGACTGCACAGTATCAGTGACAGACCATCAACTCTGGGACACTGGGGGGAGATTTAGTGTTTTGCTTCAGGACACTTTTACAGGGTTGGCAGATGTACCAGGAGACTGCTCCAAGGCTTTTTTAGTTCAGGGTCAGTTTACCTGATGATTTCAGTCCACTTTTTTGTCCTTTGTGCTTTCACGATATTTCATGCACTCATACTCACTCCCTATATTTGGTACAAAAGGGTAAACACAAAAACACATAAAGAACCATCACTGACGTTAGGTAAGGCAAGGCAAGTTTTATAGCACATTTCATGTACAAGACAATTTAAAGTGCTTTACAAAAAACATTAAAAGCATTACAGATGTTGCAATGAAAGCATTCAGAAGTAGAAAAAGGCAGGAACAAATAGCAAAGATCACGATAAAATCATAAATTATTATAAAATGATTTAAAGCAAGATTAGTTAAAAAGTTACCGTGCAGAATTCATGCCTAAGCGCATGAGAAAGGAAATGGTTTTAACCTGGATTTTAAAGTGTCTATGTTTGGTGCAAGTTTAATCTCCACCTGTGGTTTGTTCCACTTGTTAGCAGCATAACAGCTAAAGGCTACTACTCCATGTTTAGTCTGTAATCTGGTCTGGACTAGTTGACCTGAGTCTTTACATCTAAGAGCTCTGCCAGGTTTATATTATCTGAACAAATATCACAGATGTATTCTGGACCTAAACTGTTCTGGGATTTGTAAACAACCAGAAGGGATTTAAAATTTGTTTTGTGACTGACTGGAAACCAGTGTAAATATTTCAAAACTGGTGTGATGTGTTCAGATCTCTTAGTCTTGGTTAAAACTTTAGGAGCAGCGTTCTGGATGAGCTGCAGGTGTTTAATGTTCTTTTTAGGAAGTCCTAAACACTTTGACCAGAGCTGTTTCAGTGCTGTGATGAGATCAGAAGCAATTTATCAAGATTTCCACTTACATTTAAAAAGTCCTCAAGCTGGTTAAATACAACTTTCTAAATAATCTTGGCTATAAAAGAGAGGTTAGAGACAGATCTTTAGTTGTTCATGATAGGGGCATCTAGAGTCCTTTTCTTTGGGAGTGGCTTAATGGCAGCTATCTTTGGTGACTTGGGAAAAACGCCTGATGCCAGTGAGCTGTTAACTATAAGTAGGAAATCACTACTGAGGTAGAAACTATTTTTAAAAAGTGAGTCAGATATATATATATATATACATAAATAATGTAAACGATTTTAAGTTACAGGGTGAAAATATTTCTCAACGCGCATAACATCACTATGTTTTGCACCCTGGCATTTCTCATTACTTACTTATATGGCTGTGCTTGTTAAGTAGGAACCACTGTGATCACACCACTGGGGCTGATCATTGCTTGATTAGTGCTCAGCTACACAATATATAGACAACCACCAGTGCAATGATGTAAACAGCACTGCTGTTCAAAACAGACGGGTTGTCAGAACTCCTCAAACTGGCTGTGAAATTATTAATTGAGACTTAGTTTGCATATAAAGACAGCATCTGTGGGTTTTTCTTTCACTTTTATCCTAAAGAAATGACAATGTTTCAAACTTCTAAATATGGCAGCTGCTCTGAGTGCTGGAAAAGAACTAGTAACAATACTAATTTCTATGTTTTCGGTTTTTAAGGAGATATTTAATTTTTTCAAAGTAGGATTTTGTACTTTATTTGAGTAGTTAGCAGTCAGATCACCATCAACGTTTAGGGAATCAGATAAGAGCCACTTAAAAGGGAGTGAGCAAAATGAGTTTGTTCTCAATAGTCAAATTAAAAATTTCAATTGTTGTGAGCCGGTTACCATAGCCACACATTTTGCACCATTTTTAAATCAGTCAATTTCCTTGTGAGCATTTTCTCAAATGAAGAACATTATTCAGCTTTACTGCATGCACAGTTGTCCCAAGCTGGTTATATTGCTTATTGTTCTGCATTACTTTAAAAAAGATTTCCAAAGTTGCTAAGTGTTTTCACTAATCCAGGCTTTACATTCGTTTTTTACTGTTTTGTTGTTGGCATTTTGGGATAAGAATGGAGTACAAATTGGGCAGTTGCTGTGCATACCACAGTGTGGCGTGACATAAACCAAACAACTGTCTGATGCAGATAATGTATGTCTGCTTCAAGCAAGTATTATATGCAGTATGTTTGCCTCGACATGACATCCCCCACTGTATTAACCATTGTTGCCTCTGCAGCAGACACACAAGCAGCAATCCATAACAAAGCCAGAGGGTATTTAATGTTTATGGCAGCATTGTTTTTCCCATTTGGGTGTCCAGTGAAAATGAATATTAGTGATCTGAACTCTTAGGAGAGCACCCACTGGGGCTGACAATGGCGGACACAAGAGAAAGCTAGCAGTTTCCTGAGCACTGTATTTTGGCTTTTAGAAGTGGCTCAGAGCATTAAATGCAATCATTAAATGGGAAATAAACATTCTTCTTAAGTTTTATCCAGGAACTACAGCAAACAGTGAAAGGATACCACTGCTGACCCTTCTTGTATTGGACATTAAGAGCAGAAAAACAATTAGAATAAAAAAAAAACGGCTCATTAGGAAAATTACAACCCATACAAGTGAAATCACATTTATCATATAGCATGAAGAGTACAAGCAATACAAAAAAAAACAAAAAACAGATGAAACTAGAAGATAGCACAATGCTTGGAAATGGTTTTGCTTTTCTGTGTGATGAGGCACAACTCATTCGTTTGCTTCCACACATGCAATAAATGTTGTTTACAGACGAATATTTGTTCATTTCAATATGATTATAATTAATCAACATTTGATTCTGTACATAACAAGTATCTAACCATCTTAAGTTTATTATGTTCTTATGTAAAGTTACTGACATCTGATCTATGCACCTTATGGGAGTGGCATGAAGATCTCATGAAGTCATCTACATGTACCTAGTCGAGACACCATGTGTGTACAGCAAAAAGAAGAACCATATAAATCACTGGATGCTTACAACTATGTCATAATAGCCACGTTCAAATAATAAAACACATCCATTTAAGTCCCGATCTTTGTACGCTGCAGTCTAAAGTTTAGCAATTATGCGCTTGCTAATGTGCTGATAAAGGCAACGTAATATATCCAACATTTTCCTTTATAATGTACAATTTTGTTAATTTGGACTCGATAACAATCACTTGACCTTACATTTATCTTACCTAATATAAAGTATGCGCTGCAAACACAAGAATTGTTATTTATCGTCTCTGTCCGGTCCTTTCGTCTTATTGCATTCAGCTATAATTGTTTTTTTCTGAGCTGGTATCCTAAAAAACTTTAATTTTACTGCCAGGAATGTTTTTCCTCTTATTCTGGCACCTAAACACACAACAAGACAACATTTTTAAGTCGTAAAAACATATGAGATAGCTCGTTTCTACAGGATCCAGTAGTGATGTCACTGATTACGTAGGCCATGAAATGGCCTATAAAGTCTCGGTTTTGTGCTGTGGCAGACACGAGCGCAACGGACACGAGTGTGTCGCAACCGAGAAGAGTATGAACAATCTGAATTTTGGCATATTTCCGCCAGAGAAGCAACTAGACCTGCTACACGAACGAGGCAAACGGGAGCCGCAGGGGGAAATTTAAGTGTGCAGCAGCTACATAAACGAAAAACTAAAAGGCATGTTAGAATAAAAACCTCACAAAAACAAGTCATAGTACAAACCTGTATAGTATAGTGCAGTAAGAAATGTATGTACCAGTAATATAAATATATTACATTGTATCTATCAATATATATATATATATATATATATATATATATCAAAAAAGCCCAGCAGAGGATGTTTTTCCTGTGGTAGATGAAGAAAATCAAGCTACACGCAAATATGTTGCTG
>JBAMHW010000015.1:7605221-7626857 GCA_037177495.1 Rhadinocentrus ornatus | reverse complement strand
TCTCTCTCTCTCTCTCTCTCTCTCTCTCTCTCTCTCTCTCTCTCTCTCTCTCTCTCTCTCTCTCTCTCTCTGTCTTTATCTCTCTGTCACACAAATTTTTGCTTATACACTGATCTAATTGCTGACTTTTGCTAAAATTTTCTTAAACTGTAGTTTGTAAAAGAAAAAAATTAAAAACTTGTGTAATAGGAAAAATAACTCAGAAAGATAAATGCGACCAGACTTGGATTACAGAATCGATGCACCTCCAAAAGCTACAAAATCCTCATGGTCACAGTGGCAGGACCGTAACATGAATTGATGGGCAATAATGTCTCTAAGTTGCCTCTTGTGGTCCAAGAAAATGTTTTTTAATACCTTGCATTCCTCATGCTGTGAAATATAGCACCTGTATACATTTAATAGTGCATCTATCATTAAAAAAAAAAAAAAGGTTCAGAGGACTGAAGATTATTGTGTGGTAAAAAAAAAAGAAAAAGAAACTCAAACCATTCCTCTGCAGAATGAATATGCAGCCGATTCTGCTATTTTACCTGTTTTTCTCTCTTCTTTCTTCTAATTAGGTGGTCTGTGCATCTCACAGTCAGTGAAAATACCACGAGAACCCAGAGTTGGAGAGTTTGACAAGATCATCCACAGGCTGAGTGAAAACCCTAATGCTCGAGTGGTGATTATCTTCGCCAATGAGGATGACATCAGGTGAGTGAAGTGGAATGCAACTGATTTTCCATCATGTCTTAACTATTTGGATATTTATTTTCTAAAAGTAAATTTAAAAACACTGCTTAACTTAGATCATTTAACACTTTTCAAACTCTTAGCTAATTATCAATTAAAAATGCATTGACCCTATCTGAGGTTGAACTTGCAGCTGGCAATAAAATATCAGAAATGACTGCACTCTATCTTTTCATTATAATCTTTTAAGCAGGATTACACTAAAATGTGTTTCTAATATTAAGTCCAGTCCCCAGTGTACATATCATCCCACTAATAGCTTTGTAATCCAATTTGGCATCTATTTGGCTGTCCCCATCTATTAAAATCTAGCCTTGCAAGACAAATGTAATGTTAACAGTGTCCCTGTGTTCCTTGTGGGAACACAAATGTGTCAGTTTAGATTCATTATCCAACAATAAAAAGCATAGTCTAAATTAAGAGAGAATTAATCAGTTGTCTGGCAAATAAACACACGCAGCATTGTGGATGCTTCAATAGGTAAAATATTTCCCAGAAACCAGTTAGTAAGCCAGGTCTTCTCTGGTGGAAGTGGGCAATCTCTAGATGATGACCAGGGCAGAAGTCCCAGTGCTCATTGACTTAATCCGGTCCTGATAACGGGTAATAGTCTGGATATATAGTAATTACAGAAAGCCAGGGGGAGCTCTGTGCGGCATGCCTGCTCTATCCTTGAACTCAGTCAATGTGAGCCTGCAGCAGCTTAATGAACCTAAAACTGCCAACACACACAAAAAGGAAAAATAAAATCCTTTTGGGTTAGCTAGCCATAGGTTTTTACACTATACTCTATTCCAACAGCATTACATTTGTGTAGTTGATGTCAATTACAATTTCTAATTATTTAAAATATTTATATATTATCTAATACTGACATCTCTATTCATTCATCTTCTATCAGTCTTGATAGAGACGATATGCTGCTAATACCAATCATTTGCCACAAGACAAGCATTATAATACTGTACATGTTTTGATTTTATTTCTTAATCAAAAACAAATAAATAATATGTGTATGCTAGGCCAGACTGATTCAACATTGTATATCTGTCCCAGGTCATGGTTGACTAATTTGTTGTAAGACAAGATCCTGAGTCTTCAGATGAGAGACTGACAACTACACATACTTGTAAGCAAAATATGTAACGTTATAGTGTTGATATGCCAACCATAGGGATGCCAAGCCATGGCCTAATGACTAGGTTGACGATCCAGTATAATGAAGGCAGGATAATCAGAGGTTGGATGAACAGATGGACTAACAAAAGTAGAGACAGGACAGTCTATACATATATGGGCTCATAATATGGGCTCAATTTTAAGTCAAAAAGATTTTGCCGTTTTAAATGACTGTTTGCTAATTATTTCAGTTTGCATCTGTAAATCGAGTTCGTCAACCTGTAAAAAAAATCTGCCTGAAAAATTCAAATTTGCAAAAAAGGGTTTGCATGGTTGTTAAAAAAAGATTTGTATTTGTGGAATAAAAAAAACTGTTCAGTTGCAAAGCACAAAAACAATGTGCGAGACTCTGAAACGAATTTTGTCCATATCTTTATATGTCTCTCTAATTGGATAGGGACAAATAAATTATCCAATCAGAGAGCAGACGGCTTCCCGACCTCCCACATTGCTGCAGACTTTTGTTTTTTCATCTATTACCAGCAAACCCAGTCAAATTTAACAAGTGTCATTCTGTCACAAGTGTAGAACACCACCTACAAATAGCAAATCTATGGTGGCTTGTAAATTCTTCTTCTGAGCAGTTTCATTTTTGACTTGAATTTTCCACTCAAGCATCAAATTGCATGGCAGCCTCATTCCTGTTTTAGGGTGCATTTTCATGAAACTGTGTTTACTGTTGATATACAATATTACTTGATGTGCCAATAATATAGTATCAAGCAACAACAAAACATGATGTACTGCTCTCCTCTGTCCCAGGCGGCTCCTACATGCTGCTAAGAGGGCCAATCAAACAGGCCATTTCATCTGGGTCGGTTCAGACAGCTGGGGATCCAAAATTACTCCAATACTGAGCCAAGAAGAAATGGCAGAAGGAGCAGTCACCATCCTACCGAAACGGCAATCCATCAAAGGTATTCACACTGCTACACTTGAGCTGACAAAATACTTTAAAGACTTGTTTTTAGTTTTAATTTAAAGCTGAATGTTTAATTCTATTTTAATTGTGTCTTTGCCTCCTTTCAACCACCGAGATGCTTGATTAAACCTTTTTCTTTTGTAAATTTGATTGCTTCACATCTTTCTCCTTTTCAGAGCATGAAGAAGTCTTCTTTTGTTGCTGTTATTAAATTGTAAATGACATCAAGATTTTATCACATATAGTTTAACAAAAAAAAAATATATATATATATATATATATATTATCAAGGGGACACATTTGTAAATTCACATTCATTACAAAAAAAAAGAGAGAGAGGTATAAAGAAAAAATTAGAAGGTAATGTAATGTTTATGCAAAAATACAGTACAGTGTTTTTAGATCTAATAATAATCAGACAGCAACTTATGTTAACATTTAAACATTTTAAACAAAGAAAGCAGATTTGGACAGCTCTAGGTTGGGTAAGTTTCTATTTTGTAGGTAACAGAAGCAAACCTTGGACAGACATAAACAGTGCAGTCCAATGGGCTGACCCTGTGGCGGCGGCCTCTGGTAATGGGGGCATTATTTCCTCACAGATTATATTTTATTATGTTAAGAGACGAGTGTGTGTATGTGAGAGAGGGAGAGAGAGAGAGAGAGAGAGAGAGAGAGAGAGAGAGAGAAAGAGTAGGTGTGTTTTTGATTTTCTTTTCTATTTACAAATGTTCTTGTAATGTGTATTTTATTGTGTAAAGCATTTTGTGCTCCTTATGTATGAAAAGTGCTTTATAAATAAAATTTTATGTGATTTGATTTTATTTAAAAACATAAGTAATACATTTCTAACAGACCTTTTTTCTTTCAGGTTTTGATCGCTACTTCACCAGCCGAACGTTGGAGAACAACAGAAGAAATATCTGGTTTGCAGAGTTCTGGGAAAACAACTTCCAATGCAAGCTCAGTCGGCATGCTGTGAAAAAAGGATCTGGCATCAAAAAGTGTACAAGTGAGTCTTCAAAGTACAGAGAAGAAAGAAAGAGAGTTGATCAAAGTGAAACTTTCAGCCATCAAGACTCTATTGCTTATGGGTGTTAAGTTTTATAGTTCAAGTTTTGTTAAGTGTTCATCCAAGACCAAGAGTTCATGCTTGGTATGAATAGAACACAAAATTTCATCAGGGAGAAAATGTTGACCCTTCTCTAATTCAGGTTAAATGTAATTAGTACAAATAAGTGAACACGATAATTTAATTTTGTAACAGAAATGAATATTCTCAATACTCATATGTTGGCTAGTTTAATTTCCAGGGTACTACGCCACCGCATGTGGTGAAAACAATTAATAGAAATTCCAGTCAGCTCATTAACAACAAGGTTTCAAATCATTAAAGTACATAGGCTCCAGGCTTATCTGCAATAGATCCTGTATTCTGCAACGCTGCATGTCCAGTAGGCCGGACAGACAGTAAATCATCCATCTGGACCATTTTCCATATCTGTCCCCATAAAGAGTTTCTCATACAGCTGTCTAAATGCCGTAGTATCGTCAACAATCAAAACAAAAACCAGCAGTAGCTAAGTTATGTGTTAGTCTCAAAACTTTTTAAGTTTAAAAAAATTGTAAATAATGTATTTAGCCATATAATGTGAAGACAGAGAATGAAAGGTGTGCTTTGTGATACAGTAATTTTTTTTTGTATTTCTAGCCGGGCCAGATTGACAAAGTACTGATAGAGTAATAGTTTAGGGTTGTCCAAGATTTTAGGATAAAGGTGTCAAAATATCAGGCTACTAGCTTCTTGAACTGAAACCCTGGCATGTTGTGAAAAATACACAGTTTTTATAATCAACACATATTTTAGTAATTACATTACAAAATAGTAGTCACTAGCATTATCCATGCTTATTACCATGTTGCTACTTACAGCTAAATCTGTTTATATACTATCAAACATATCACTACCTTAACCAGCATTCTCAGGTGTTGAAACCATTTTCTTTTCCAGCAGACTACTGTAAAATGGTTTCACAGCCCACAAAAAGAAGCACATCAGGTGGTTGTTCTGTGGACGCTCACAGCACACAATAAACAATGCCGCTGTCCATGGTGCTGATGAAAGCAGATCTGATCATTTGGAAGATTTTTAGGGCTCCCCATTAAAGTATCAGCTGAATGTCTTTAGGGGAGCTCGTCTGCCTTTTGGAGGAGCCAAGCTCACCTTAGCTCCCCCATAATTCTAACCCTTAGATTAGTGACGGTGAGCGAACCTGACCGAGCAGCAGCTTACGGCATTCGGCCATTTATGCTTAAACCAGACTTTGAGCCTGAGAGTGAAGATACTGAGATTTTTGCAGAATCATGTTTTCAACAAAATTAAAACACGGGGCTCATTTGTACATTTCAGGGGGTTAGCATTAGCATTAGCTTTATATCAGTGGCGACACTTACCGATTGCATCGATGGTGAGCCACTCGAAGTTGAAATTGCCCCTCTTTCCAACCGCTGGGTTAATGCCATCTTCGCCTGAAATTACCAAAAGTTAATGTGATCCATTTGTCCCTGGTAGTTTGATTCACTGCTACAGGGACACTAAAAACATTTTGATGTTGGTTTTGGCAACTGACAACTGAACAGTTGACATGGGAGCATCGTTTTCGACATCTTCACACAACTTGTAGTTATGGCAACTGTGGCAGGCTGAGCAGGGGATTTTAGGCATGGAAGAGGGGCTGGATTATTCCTGTGATGACAAAATACCAGGAGCAAATTAAAATCATACGTTTGCGAGAGTTTACCCTTTTTCACAGTTCTGCTGTGAATAAAGGGCCCAGACAGAAAAACCCGACCGTCTTCAAAAGAAAGGCTTTCAGGGAAGTTAACACTTTGGTCCAACACCAATACACATGTTTTAATTTGAAAAAGTGACTCCCTTAGCTATTGTGACTACATAACTTACTCATATCTCAGCTATTTGTTTAAAAGAAAGAGTATTTTAGCCAGGAAATAACTTCCATAATTAGATGGTCATTTAATTTTAATATTTATTTGGTATCAAAGTTTTTAATCAAGTATATGATGACTGTTCTTATGTGTTCACAAACAGTAGTAATTGCAGTCCAGTGGTCATTATATTATTATAATCCCAGAGGCTGAAACACAGCATAAAGTTTATGTCATAGTCGAACAAACTTAGAAACAGACCTGGTATCAATGTACAATTCAATAAATAACATTCCCTGAGTAAAAATCAAATCTTAGTTTGTACATCTCAGTAGATTTGAACTTTGCTACATTTCCTTTTCAATGGTCAATGTAGTGTTACACAGTATTTCACTCTAGTGGACCATAAAACATGATGCAGCTACTCTGAATAGAATGAACAAGAAATGGAGGCCATTTGTCCTGGACATGTGAAAGGACACAAAACAATGATGATAAAAACACTATGTCATCATAGCAAGGCACAGCTGTACTGACATGTCAGTAATGACAGGTTTTAACTGAATGAAAGAATTGCTGGAAATTGCTGCTGTATTTAGCTTTATTAATATTAAGCTGTAGCACCAGTATGTCCAGTTTGTTGGAAGTTGTTGATGTGTGAGTAGATGTGAGTATGTGTGTATGTATGTGTGCAAATACTGTATTTACTTATTATTGTCATCTTTGGAATTTTTATTTATTTTATATTTTATTGTTTTATCTGAGTTTTGTTTAACATTTGTCCACATCTATCTATCCATCCATTTGTCCGTCCATCCATCCATCCAAAATTTTGAGTGAAGCAAACTGAACTGAGTCACTATGTTGATTTGAATCCCTGCAGGCAGATACTTGCCTTCCTGTCGGCTCAATTGTCTGGATTTCAGCGCTCAATAAAAACATCAAGGACACCACATGTAACTGAATAACCTTTCTTTCGGCTGAGATACAAAACAATGCTTCCATTGTGGAGGAGTGTTGTCAAAAAAAATAGATTTTTAGATACTTATCGATTGTAAAATTAAGTAACTAGTTAGATATTAATTAGCATGGGTATCGATACTTAAAAGCCACTTGGTGTCTGCTGTGTCATGGAAAGGACCAGCCGCCGCTACCCATTTTTAACAGGCACTGCTGTGAGCAGCCCCTACAGCATCTCCCTGGAGGGCCCATTGTTTAATGCTCTGCCCCAATTCAGGGAAAAAGCAATGTGTGCACAGTGCACAGACTACGTAGGCTACGGAGTGTCTTACGTAGTCTGTGCATTGAAATCGCCCTACCCTTCGTGAAATGAGATAGCCTTCCTAGCCAACAAGAATTTCCCATAGCAGCAACGTAAGACGATGAATCACTTAAACCTCTGAAATTCCTAAGTTTTACATATCATCATATCATAGGACAGTTTAGTGAACATTAAAACCCACCTGAAAACTGTAACTGTCTGAGGCTCTTCCCCCCTGTAAAAAACATTAAAAAGAATATAAAATATAAATCAAATATTTTAAATAAAAATCCTTTTTAAGAATATCAAACATTGCAAAGTGCGGGTTTGTAGGGTAGATTCAGAGGTGCCTCCAAGTAGGACAGTTCTCAACGTGCTACTGTGACATATGCAGCCGACAAACCTGCACTTTGAAGTGTGTAGACCCTGAATTGGGACATAGCTACTACAGCAACTGAGAAACTTGTTATGATTAGATAGTTTTTAAATATCTCTAGCTGCATTTTTTTTTAAAGTGACAAGCAACAAATTTAGCGACTTCTTCTGGTATTATTGGAAACTTTGACACCGACATGAAAACCTTACTGTTCACTCTTCCTAATGAGTGGCGGATGCTACCAAAGGCCCCTCCTCCACCCAGCTCTGCTCCATAATCAGCGCAAAGCTGCTACTGGCTGATCACGCCCTGGCTTAAAGGCTGATATTATTGCCTTTAAATGTAGACTGTACACAAAAACATTTAAAAAGCAAATTTTTGTAATCTTTTTTTTTAATTAAGTTTTAAAAAGTAGATAATCTTAAGTAGTTGGTTTGTTCCATTATTTACTTGATCATGTCTCAAGTATTGTGAAGAAAATTACAATTTTATAAACAAGTACCCAAAGTAGTGGTTGAAGTTTTTTTTAGTTTTGTATTTTTGCACTACATTAAGCAAACAATGTATGAATACTGTATCTTTGCACAAACTTTAAGCTTAAGAGCTTTAACATAAATTATTTATTTTATACTGTTAATGTCTTTTTTATATTTATTAAAATAATATAGCATCGAGTGTCGAACACCATCATTAGTTTCATATCCATCTAAAATAAAATATGGGCAAGTTTCTGTTTAAAAATGATTTCATATTACCTGTAAATAACTGACAAAACATTGTTATTCTATTAAGATATGGTACCACATATAAGTGTACCTGCATGTGCAGAATGTGCTGCCAGTCTTAATGGAATAAAGACAGCTAGAGACTTAATATCTGCAGCCTGCAGCGGGAACAATGATTTCACTTACTCTGACTGGCTGTCTTCAGAAGAAATGATGGCAAACACAGCAGTCTAATTTTCTCCCTGGGGACATGATGCCCAGGCTTTGCAACAATAAAATGGGAGGGGGTTGTAAAGGCTGTCAAATGAAGTCTTTCAAACTCTTCACTAAGAACACATTATGGGAGACCATTTTAACCTTTATCTCATAAAAATTTATGCGCAAACATCCAAAAGTAGACTTCACCCAGAGTTAGACTCAAATCACAGAGTCTGGCCCTGTATACACATACATGATACTATCATGTATGTTATTTTTTTGCTGTGTAATTTAAGTTTAGTATCTTGAGGCATTAAACATTATTGTGAAACTACATTGATAATGTGATTTTGCTTTATAGAAACTAAAACCACATTCTTAAGAATAATTAGCTACAAAAACAACACGATTAACAAAATTAACAACATGAAGCGAATTCCTGAAATCACAATTATAACCTTAAATTTTATTTACACTTACTTGATTTGAGCAAAAAAGTGGAAATAAAATCACTAATTCGAATGATGGTTGCCTTGAGGACAGAAATAGATAATTAAAAGTAATAAAATTCCTTTCATCAAAAGGCAAAATTGTATTTCCTGCCATCATTATCACCCTCACAGACACAACAAGATGTGTAACTTACCTGTAAAGGTACATCTGCAAAACATGGGCCTGCAGCAGGAGCAATATTTATGGCATAACAAGCCAACTAGCTAATAAGCACAGAGTTTACTGTCTTACCCTAAAACACAGACGTATGCAACATCTCCCTGAGCTCCTGGCTGTTCTGTTCAATATTGTTAGTGTGCAGGCTGTAGATTAGCATTCACAGTGTTGAGGGCAACAAGTGTGCACACGACATGGCCTAATCAGCTCAGCCGAATCAGTATACAACTCTATACAGGCCAGTGACAGCGGTAAGCATAAGCAGCACAGCAGCCATGAGGGGAAAACACATCTTCAGTCCTACCCTTTGTTACAGAGACTTAACATCATATTTAGCATATAATATAGAAAGTTAGAAACTAACTGTTCTTTCATTGTGGATCAGTTCTACACATAATCTAATATAGATGACACTACTGTTTCAGTTAGGTAGGGCTAACTTTACATAATACATGTTAAACAATACTATGAGTTTAAATATATATATATATAACAGTATTTCTTACCATTTCAGATACATTTCCAGTCACAATTTAAGGCATCACATGGAACGTCAGCTGTGAATGCAGGTCTTCTGACAGCTTGCATTTAGCTAGAGTTATATGTCTGCCATATTGATTAATGTTCTCTGTTTTATGCAGCAGCAATGACGACTGTTTACTGTGTTGGACTCTGAGCAAAGCTACTACTGCTCATACTGCCTGTGTACACAAGATGTAGACAAGATTGTTTTTAACAAGAGCATGTTTTTGGGTTCAACTCTGTTTCCGTTTTAGTAATTTTTTTGACCTAGCTGCAGTGTTACCTTCATGGATTAATCATCTTTACCAACAAAGAATGAATCACTGTACTCCAAACTTTTCTCAAGGCAAATCTATTGAATCAGAAGTCCTCTCTATATTCATATCTGTTTTTCCTTTACTTTTTTTTGCTTTTTTTTTTACCTCTCACAGAGCATTTTAACATTCAGTTTCTGTGCTTTTTCTAAAATGTTTAGACAAACAAAGCTAATTTAAGTTTATGTGCCTAAACAAAAAAATGTACTTCTTCAGGGCAGGTGGAAAGATGACGTCTGTTTAGGTCTTCATAATGTCAAAGATGTAATTTTATTAAATGCAGTGGAACTCTGGGGCCAAAGGGTCTCAAAATAATGTTGAAACCAAATTATTTTAGCTTGCTAGAACAAGGGGACAAAAACTTAAGATAAATGTACATTTTACAAATGTATTCCAATAGAAAACAGCAGGTTATTTCATATTTTTTATTACTATTTGAGGTGTCGAAAAGTAAAATTACAATTTAATTTATTTCAATAAAGTAGACAAATGTTGCCTCCTGAGAGGATAGCATTTAGTTCAATCCTCTACGGCAGTTTTATCATCTTCGCACAGCTCTATGGAGTGTCTATTTAGCATCAAGGGTGCATCATTAAGATGGGACTATCAGTCACATTGGGTCAAATATCGATAGCTCACACATTTGATCATACCGACAAATACTTTGTTTATCCTGGCAGCCTGTACATGACAAACATGAATAAACTAGAGACTGGTAGGAATGCGTTTTTAAAGATAAACAACAACAAATACTCAGACTTCCATCAATACATTAGCTATAGATGCTTTATCTTGTAATGGGTTAAGCAGGTTTAAGCTTATTTCAGTACATGGTGGGAGAAGGGTGCATCCTGAACTGGTTGCCAGTCCATCACAGGGCTAACACAGAGACACACATGCATGTTTATCCAGAATCTATGACAGAATTGACAAGCAGCTTATTGGATAGTAGGACATTTTTGTTCTTATCTTATTCTTTCTGTATGAGCAACTCTGAAGTCTTTCAATGGCTGACTAAGTGGACCTTTCAAAATTTAGAGCCTTGTTAGTGAAATTAAATTGCTTCTTCTACAAAAGAAAACACAGTGGTAGCAGGTAATAATAACACCAGCAAAAACTATTTGTCTGTTTAAAGCTAGCACTCATTCAAAAAAAGTGTCTCTACTGGGGTAAGAAATGGCTGCCACAAAGAACTTTAGGAAAGCATGACTCCTTTTTATCAACTACTTCATGCCCTTTCTTCTCTTTATATTTCTTTCTTTTGCTTAGTGTTTTATTTTTAATTTTATAATGATTTTAATGATGAACGTTGATACATTGTCATGTTGTGCTTGGCTTAACTGCCACAAACTAAAGGGTAAAAAATAAAGAAATGATGCAAAGAACTCAAATACTCCTCCATCAATGACAGTAAGCACTGAGTTTTGATTTTTATCCAATGCGAGGGCAAAAAAATATATAAAAGCCATATCATGTGTTACTATTGTGAGCTTATATTCAGAATAACACTTTGAAGTAGTCTTTTTTTTTTATGATACAATTGAAATGAGGCGCTGTAATACAAGTCGCTCAATCCCCAAACGTTTTTTTATCTCATGCTTTAAGCATTCAGAACCAGGGGATTTAATTATTCTAAAAAGGCATTAACCTTTAAAGCATGAGCAAACAAACCAGCATAAACCAGGAAGCTGGCAGCTTAAAGGTTCAATGGATGATATTTCAAACCTTATTACAGCTGCAAAACAACCATTTACAGTGTTATCAACTGTCTTTCATATTTTCCTCCATGGAATAAACCATATTCTTTGAGTATAAAGAACTTCCACAAGGAGAGGAACGAAGACAGAGTCTACACTGATGTTTAATTTGTAGACAAAGAGGTGAATGAACTGTCTGAAGGGCTTAAAGTTAGTCTTCTTTGCTGGTTTTGGCTCTGTTTGTTATAAAATACATTTTAGTTTCTAGGTGTGAAGCACAATGCTTGTCTAAGCTACGGTCATTAATTTTCTATACCAGTAAGATTTACGACTTTAATGCTATACTCGAAATGAAGTGTGACATTCTTAACTATAAAATGACCACTTTTTTGTTGTCTGCCAGACTAGTACAACTATGCCTCTATTGCAGCATGCCAGTGTTTCCAGTCTGACTTTATTTGGCTCCTTGAGCACTGTCAGAGAAAATGAACTCGTGTTATCTGTATATTCCCTAGCTTTAAATTACTCTGTAATTCTCACACTTTCAGACACTCTTTGAAAATATGTGTCACAATTATTGCAGTCGAGGCTAACTACAACTAATTTCACATTACATGTAACAATTATATGGCAATCCTTGTGTTTTAATAGAAAAATGAAACTGGCCAACCACTAACAGTTTAATAACAGTTTTTATTAATAGTTCATCAAATATGATGATCAAATATTAAATGGGTGGGCATGTGGAGGTTCGCGCCAGAATTTCACTCAGTCCTTATTCTCAAAACTGTTTCAGCATTAAAATCAGACATACATACTGATGTGTGTAAAATATACTTTTTCAAGCATTTTTATATTATTATTCCCAACACTTCTAAATGTGAAGCATCCTTTTATCCAAGACTGTTATAGTTTACTTGAAGCAAAAATGCCCTGCTGAGACAAACTGTGCTCGACTTCTGTGGCAGGGCATGGGTTAATCAAAACATATAGCTGATAATTGAAGCCTTGCTTGGCGGTTAACACATTCTTAAACCATCAGAACTTTGCCAGCTATGATTAATATACATCTGTCATAACTAATTATATTAATATTGAGTAATGATTCAGCCTGTCTTTATGTCTTACTCTTCTCTTATGCCAGTCTATCATACTGCTCATGATTAATGGATGCAAAGTGACATGACACCTTTTACGAATAACAATCCAAGAATACATAAATACAACCCATGGTGGTTTCCTGCCATATCAAGCAGCATTTATTTTTTATATGTGCACTAATTAACTTTTATCAAGTATGTTTTTGTACCACTCTGCAAGGTTTTTAGTGTAAGTATAAAGACTTGAAAGCACAGAACTGAGATTAGCTACAAGAAAGACAGTTGTGGATTTGTGCATGGATATTCTTGATTGACATCTTAAATAAAATGGCATACAATTAGTGAATAATATGCAATTCAATGCTGATGTCAACATTACATAAATATAAAAGAAGATGGTTTCACAATTGAGCAATCAGGCCTCTTGAAAGATTGTCATTTGCTTGATTTTACAAAGCTAGCAACCATTGTTTAGTCCTTATGTCTTTCTCTGCTTTTTGAGGACCTTTTTTGTTCTAATTAATATGCTATTTGAATAGAATATTCCAGACATTTCAAGATAGCAATGACTCAGCCAGTACATTAGAATACACCTCTTCATTCTCCACAAGCCCTGATATCTGAATTGTTAATGCTTTTTTTGTTTTTAGATCACGAGCGGATTGGGAAAGATTCATCCTACGAACAAGAAGGGAAGGTCCAGTTTGTGATCGATGCTGTTTACGCCATGGCGCATGCCCTGCACAGCATGCACAAAGACCTCTGTCCTGGAAAGGTTGGACTCTGCTCCAAGATGGACTCCATCAATGGAACACTGCTGCTCAAGTATATCCGCAATGTCAACTTTAAAGGTATGTGCTGCTGCTTATGTGCCGGTAAGCTCAAAGCTGCATTCATACAGCAACTAATCTGTTTTTTCTTTTGTTACGACCTATTTTAGGGGTATGAAGGGGTGTAACAAAAGATGACAATAATGAGGTGGACAGATAGTAAATAAAAACCAAGTTTTTATTATGTTGAACAAAAATATATTGGCTCCGTTGGCAACACCCTGTGTTGGGGTTAGTGGAACTGCTGAAAGAAAACAAACCCAAACAAAACAGTTACAAAAAAGGTGCACAAAACTGATGTACTAATCTAGCTAAACAAAAAAGGTGGAACAGTTCCAATAAACTAAAAAAGCCCTTCCAGCCCAAACAAAAATATGCTATTCTAGCCCAACACGTTCTAATTTTACTTTAACACAAAAGACTCCAGAACGGAACAAAGAAAAAGGAACTAAAGAGCAGCAAAACGAGCTAACAAAAAAACAAACCCAAAACCAAAACCCGAGAATACTCTTAACCTAAACACAAAATGCAGCCAGGATTAACCTGCTGGAAAACGCTAAATACTACTCTGATTATCTACAAATGTTGCCACTAAAGTTTTTCACACAACCACAATCACAACCAAACCGCCAAGCTGAGGGGGGAAACCGTCTGAACCAAACAGTTTCTCCCTCTAGACTGAACACGGCAGGAGGCTTTTATTTCCTGGTGGAAGACTGCTTGCAGCTTGATTTGCGGATGGTGAGCCAACCAGAGGGGAGGAAACGAAGGTGTGTCCAGTTTCAGCCACTCAGATGCAGGGAACAGTTTTTGGTACTTGACACCCGGAATTGATTTCAGGTGGCATCAGGAGCAGCTACCGTAACGCTATTTATTAATAAGAAGCATAATACAGTATACTCTTGATCTAGTTATTCTATGACATGAAATGCATAGTCTTACTCTATAAAAATTCCTTATTGCTGAGGTATTTGTGTTGCAGGTCATTAATAGTACAAATACTAATGGGGTCACCATCGTGCTAATGAGGGCTTTATAGGGAAACAATATTGTGCAATTATAAATCCACTAAATGTAATTTATTCCAACCAAGTAAAAAATGACAAAAAAAACCCCAAAACTTTAGGAGAGTTGACAGTCAGAAACAGAACAGCATGTTTTCACATCAGTTGGTGACACACAGGAACTGTGCTTTGTGAGGATTCCTGTCGTATCTAGTCAGCACTGAATTGCCCACGCAAGAGTTGTCCTTCTTGACGAGCCTTGGCAGCAGAGTTGAAATTTTATGTAAATGAAAGTGGGAAAAGAAACAGCACAATAGTTACTGTCCTCAGTTGTTTTTCAGTGGTTGTCCTTTGTAAACTGTTTTCCCTTATTTTACTGGAAATTGCAGTTTACAGCTCTTGTATCTCTGTTGACAGATGTAGGCATGAGTCTATAAAGGCTGGACACATCCATGCTTAACCTTAACGTCTATAAATCAAACTTTCTTTGACTGCTTCTCTCTTTGGTCTGTCTAATAAAAAAAGAAGGCTACTTGCTATTGTTATTTTTTGTTAGTATATTATTTATTTAATTATTAATTTAAATCTTTGGAGGTTTGAACCTTTGTTGAACCTTTTTGACAGCAGTTCAAATCCAGAAAAAAATGATCTGCACAATTCTGTGTTATTTATCACGGACATCCACAGATGTCCTCCTTTCATCGAGTTGTCAAGGCTAACAGCTTATGAGATCCAGTTGTTGTTGAAGGTAATCAAAAACAGAAACATTGAACTGTAAGGTTACCTTTAAATTAAAAAAAAAAAAAGATTTTATTTATCCAAACACATAGAAGAAAATATTAATCCTGCTCTCAGTATTTTTCAATGTCTCCAAATAAAGAAACACTATTTGTCACCGCTCGACATCAGACAAACAGCTGGGCAGTTGTTGCTCCTTTTCGTTTTTTCCTCATGTGCATCAACTATTTACAAAGGTGTGAACTCCATTAAGTGTGTGTTCATTTCTTTACTATTCTTGGAATAATAAATTTCTCCTGTTTTTTTCTCTGGTAAATGTTTCAGAACTCATAATAGGGAGCAAAAGCAACACATTTCAGTAAAAGAGCGAGCAAACTGACATTTAAAAGGCAAAAATAAAAACTCAGAGCAGAATTCAACTATTCTACCTCTATTATGTAGCAACAAGAGTACTTGCACAAATAATTATAATCCTACATGTTTGATCAAGGACTGTACAAAAGTATGTTGTGGCTAAGTGTAACTTGCTGGCTTATGAAAATCCAATATAATCCAGGATGGGGTCCCACACCAGTCACCATTACTGCTATAACAACTTGAGCTAATTAAACATCAGGTGAGCAGAAGGTAATGCAATCAAGCAGAAAGCAAAACGAGTACTTTGACACAGTGTCAGACCTGCTACACCTTCACAGATGATTATAGAGCAGGGGCATTGCTAAATGTGGGGCTGCATTAGGACACAAATGTCCACAGAGTCATGTTTTGGTGCACCGGCTGTCTTACGGTGAACTTCTTCTACCCTCTTATTACATGCAGGCGAAACATTTTTCTGGTGGATGGTACTACATGAAAACTGTATTTACTGAATCAATTTACTTATTGTTAAGAAATTATCATCATAAAAATAAAATAGCCCTTTCCAAGATATTTTAGTTAATTAAAAGACATTAAATCTGTCTTATATGCACCAACAGTAGGTCATAATAATCAGGCTCTGTCTAATTCATCATTTATTTATTATTACATTTATTATATGTCATAGCTGATCACAAAAAAAGGATGAAATATTGACATCTGTGCTGTCCCTAAATGAATCCTAATGTGCTGCTGCTGTCAGCTCAGACTGTGATAGTCCAGCTGTGCTGTTCACCTCTCTTCTCAAAGAAATCAGGAAGCAGCTGCTTCTCACTTCTTTTTCTCTCCCTCTCTTTTCTTTTCACTTTTTGGTAGCCTGATTTTCCTTTCTTGGGGAAAAACATGACTTTTTCTAACCTCCTGTGGCTGTCTGATTACTCATCGTAGGCCACCGGCTGGATACATGATACGTAACAGCCGGTGCAGGTGTGGGCTAAACCAATAAAAACCGTTTAAAAAGGGTGCTTTAGAGACCATCCAAAATTATTTTAAATGGAGAATTCAGAGCAAACAGGAGCTTGTATTTCCATAAAACTGCATTATTTAAATTCACATATTATTCTAAGATAACTCTGTTATGTCATCTTATCCCTCATAGCTGAATGGCTAACTCCTGAGATTATACCAGGGCATGTAAAAGAGGTCTGGTGATGCCTATGTTACAGAATAATAAATATTTTTGGGACAGGTATATGGTTGGATCTTAGGTTGAAGGGCAGCAAAGTACATGGCAGAAATAATTTAACTGCTATCAGAAAGTTAAAGAAGTTCAACATGAAGCTAAACACCGGGCATCACTCTCTCCTGCTTTGCCTTGCAGTCAGCACCTGACAATGCCTGCAGGCTTAAAGCAAGGCACTATGTTCTGCACTAGTAATTCAAACTAATGAAATAAACTTCAACAAGACAAATGAGCAATTTAAAAAGCAAAAGCTTTGTTAATTTTATACATGAAGTCATTTTAAAGGTCCCATAATTTTAAACAATTTCATATGAGGTCCAAAAACATTGTTTTCAAAGTGTGTTACCCTAAATTCAGCCTTGGTCCTTGATTTTCAGCCATTCCAAATGCGGCTCTACTGAGAACAGGCTGTTTCTGTGTCTGAACCTTTAAATGTTCACGAGTGGTGCCTGTCCACGCCCCTCTCTGGGAGAGAATCAGGCTTTTGCTGGAGCCCGCTTTCTAATATTAGAGAGCAGGCTCAGCTAGCCGGGGGTTGGGTTAATGACAGCTTTCACTACTGGGGGAGTGTTTGTCCCTTTGTGATGTCACAAAGATCTCAGACTCACTCGTTTGAGCACATATTTGCTAAAAAATGGAGCAGGCAAGTGAGAGAGGTGACAGAATTTTCTCATTTTTGGGCCTCATACACAGTCTATGAGGACACATATGACACACACACACACACACACACACACACACACACCCATATGATAAGTGAATTTTGCATTATATGGGACATTTAAGAAAGTCAACATTCCCTTTAATAATGTTCATAAAAGAAAAATTGAACCAAAGGTGAAAATAATTTACATTGCAGTCCACTTCTGTATTGCATCATTGTTTCAGCAACAACATAATGCACACAGCTCACTGCACACAATTACAAACAGCAGCCATGTAGGAAACTGGACAATCTGTTCAATCAGCACGACAGCTGTCAAAGACGTCTGACAAAAATCCAACTGATTGTCCGACAGCCAGATTGTTGATTGTTCATGCAGTTAATTAGATGCTTCAGGTTCTCTCACACTGGAAATCTCTGAATAAATGGCAACAATTTTAATAAGATCTGAGATCTTATTAACAGATCTTACATCACCCTAAATGAACCATGCTAACTGGACAGGGTGGGGTTCTTTAACTTAAGCAAGTTGCTTAGGCATGAAATCCCAATGGCATGGTGCAGACATGATATGTTCCAATCACCTTATAGCTGCAGACCTAATTATCAACAGTCAAACTGTTTAACATTTAAATGTCAGCTGTATCCTGACTTCAGAGGTTTTACAAATATACTGGTCCAATAACAAGAGTGGCAGCATTTTGTAAAAGTACAAAGTAAAAAATTTGATGGATTTTGGTAGCCACCCTCAACTTTTCATGACTCAGCACAAAACTAATCCAGTTAGCGACCGCTGTCCTTATTTACTTTATAGATTTAACATCAATCTCAAACTCAACATATCAGGGGCGTCTCCAGCTTTTGAGGACCCCTGGGCTTAGCCCGAGCCAGATGTAAATTAAAAAATTACGGGAGCTTGATATATCTTATATATCTTGACATATCTATGCTTTAAAAACGACATGGTCCACAGTGTCAGACGCTTGTGACAGGTCAATAAAAAGTGCAGCACAGTACTGTTTTTTTATTAAGAGCAACAAATGTATCATTGATCACTTCTGTAACAGTGATAGTACTGTTTTTCTTTATTAAAACCTGATTGCAAATTTGAAAGGAGCGTACAAATATTGGCCTGTAGTTGGTTAAAACTGCTGGATCACCTCCTTTTTAAAGAGGAACAACAAAAGCTGACTTCCAAACTGACTGAATGTCTTTACTTTACATTGAAAGATAAAAAAAAGTATTATAAAAGGTTGTGCAACAAATTCAGCAGCCATTTTCAAACAATAAGGCTCTATTAAGTCTGGCCAGGAGGTTTTCTGTGATTTAAGCATTTGAGGGCCCTATGCACTTGATGCACAGTAAAAGGTACCAAATGAAAACGATCTCCAGAAAACATTTTAGGGTTTATACAGGGAGTTGTTGAGGCAGCTCCTATAGAGTCAAACAAAGAACCAGATGCCACAAAGTGCTTGTAAAGTTATCTTTGTTTAGCACAAAGTAAGGCTGAGCTTCATAACTATTACCAATGTCCATGTCTGATTCGGACACATCTGCTACAGGCTCCGTCTTTGTCTGTAACTGATCTTTGCTACCCTCTACAAAATAATGAAATCAAAAAACAGAAAACAGGAGGAGCTAAAAAAGTCCAGAATCCGGAGGGAAGGTCAAAAGGCAGGCAATAGTCAGAACACTGAGGCAGACAACATACTTATCTAAGACAACAGGTGTGGTCAGGGTCCAGAAGCAAAACGTGTGTCTAAATCCAGAACTAAAAAAAAAACAGGCAAGAGGAATACGTCGAGGGCAAGGCAAGAGGGGTAATCCACGGATGTAAACAGGCAGGCAATCTGGAGCTAGTAAACTTAATGCTGGATTTCAACTTGGCGAGGTGCTGTTGCTGATAATCTGGCAGAGAAAAGAGACTGATGAGTGATTAAGTAGTGCAGTGACAACAGAAAAACCGAGTAGCAATTTGGGAAACCCAGATGGACTGAATTGGGCTGATTAGCCTATCAGGGCAAGAGCCATGGCAGAGGCAGAGTAGTAATTAGAAAAACCCAGGTTAACCCAGGCTAAATCTACTGATGAGCCCAGGCAGGGCAGAGCAGAAAACATGCCGAGAGAACAAAATAATGTTTCCCAGAAAGCATCACTACTGAAGTATACTGAAAAAAGAACCACTGTTATAGAGCATGAGCAACCATGATTCAAGATATGATAACTTATTTCTAACCCTACCCAAACCAAAATTTGGACTTTAAAGCTAACTTTAAAGGATAACTAAGGATAGCAACTTAGGTAGCAATAGCATACCTACACAAAAAATGCTGTATAAGTCAGAATGATTGTTGGCTATTGTAGACACTCACATTTCCAAATCCTGATTATAAGAAAAACCCCAATTTCCATAACTAATCTTCAGAAATCTTCAGTTTTTCCCCTAACATTATACCCCTAACACATCAAATTGAACTATTTTGATCCGATGTCTATGCAATAGCACAGTCTCATTAGCTCAATAAATGTTTTATACTGAGTTTTTTTTATTAAAAACTAAACACTTTAGTGTTATTTATCTGATATGCACAGAGACTGTATCGGATATACATGACGTGATCCCTCTGTCACATAAAAAGCGGCGTTTTATGGCACTTTAACGTGTGTTAAAAACAGCATTTTGTGCAAGCACAGCGCATAAAAAACGGCTTTTTGTTATATCATAATTATCCCAGCCCCCATTTTGACCTGCCACTGAATTTGAACCGTGATCGTCCGATCAGTAAAGACAAAGAGCAGACAACACCAGTTAATCACTGATTTCCTTTGCTTTAGGATTTTATTTAATGTTCCAATAAGCCAAGTCTGTTATTTTTTAAGCTGTCCGCTTGTGTGCCCACATCTGCAACAAAATGCAAATGCACTGCCAGAATACAGACTCAAATATAGAGAGAAATACAACATTTTATTATTTTTATCATTATTAAAGTATATATAGCCTATTTAGCACATGCTACTTAAAGAACACCAGATAAGACAAACCTTTAAACAGAGGATGTACTTTCCTTTTCATTATTTGTTTTATTAGTTCAAGATCATTCAAATTGTTAAAAACAGAGCATGATATAAAATGTGGTTTTGCGTGTAAACATTTTAGAATTGATCGTGAACTATTCAAAGATTCCCATATTAATGATGTTATTGTTACTGGAAGACTTGTCAGCACTGAAACCATAGGTTTTACAACAGAGATGGCTAGAAAAATCGATGCTTAACATTACTGGACTGCTTGCTTTGCTTTTAAGAGTAATTCTGCACATGTAGAGAAAATTTCAAAGGTATTTTGAAAAATATAAGGAACATACACATGACACTGGTTCTTGTAGCATTGTTAATGGAAATGCATGCTGACTAAAGCAAACAGAAAACACAGATACCACTGTAGGGGTGAAGATGGTATGGAACCCTCGAAACAGGTAAAGCATTATGTACAGGGAAATAATCTTCACAGTCATATCTTAGAGCTCTGAATTTCTTTTACTTGGTAATTGCTCACCAACAGCAGGGTGGTTCACAGACAACATTCGTACAGTTGATCTTAGCAGTATCAGTGATCCATCCTGCTTCTCATCTCTTTCCTCTCTCTGTCACACCCTTACACAGACCCTAAATAATTGTTGATTAAACCATCTTACAAAACCCCATTCACTCCCATCCCTCTCTACTCTGCCCCCTTGGTTCAGCCCAATCAGGTGATAATTGGCCAATCTCCAGCAGCTTGGGTCTTTAGGCTGCCCTCATGTGTGCACTCCATGAAGCCATGCCCAGCCAGACCTCAGAGAGAGAGATGTTAGTGGCTTTCCCCAAAATAAACCACAACTACAACTTAAACAAAAAAACAAACAATGTCACAATATGTTGAACACAATCACCTTAGTGAGGGGGCTGTCATGCCACACCCTCACAACCACACACGTTGCACATCTTTGTGATGCTGAATTATAGGCTACATATTGTAAAAATGTCCAGGGCACATTTTGATTTACACAGGAACTTTTTGAGTTGTATATGTAATAGTAGAATAGAATAGAATAGAATGCCTTTATTGTCATTATACAACGGTACAACGAGATTAAGCCATCACCAAACAGTG
>JBAMHW010000015.1:7589215-7605121 GCA_037177495.1 Rhadinocentrus ornatus | reverse complement strand
ATTAAGCCATCACCAAACAGTGCACGATAGAATTTAAAAAAAATAAATAAGCAAAATAAAATAGAATAAAGGCACATACAAAATGGGAGATGGGGGTGCGCAGTCCTGATAGAAAAAAAAACTATATATGTATATGTGTAATGCTGCTTTAAAATGCACTGTTCAGGGTTTCCTTCAAAGCTTGTTGTTCTCATGACAGCTAGACCCATCTGTGTTCTAGGTTGCCAGATATCGTCTAATGGTGCGAGTTCCGACATCCTTAGTGGCAGCTAACGAAGGCAGTTTTCCCTGTTGGCTTTCTTCTGTTCTCTTTGTTTTGTTTTAGGGACAGCTGTTACACTATCAGCAGGAGAGCTGCGAGTGTTCTAGCTGGATTAAAGCCACCTTCCAATCGGCAGCAGATTGTATTGTATAGCCTTTTATTCTCACCAGTGGCCAGATACAAATCTAATAGGAAATTTAGAATCAGCACACCCAGCTAACTTCCTCTAACATTTTATTTGCTTTTAGTAACATACAGGTAGTATTGTTGAATAACATCTTATATATTGTTGTTGTGCTCAGCTTCTCACACAAACATTAAATTGGATTTATAATGAACCCTTGGGTTATAGAACACTGTGGTATGACAAAATGTATTAAAGTTTTCATTTTTGTGTATTCATTTGGTTGATTTAATATAAAACGTGATATCACTGAGGCTTTCTTTGCCATTTTGGGGGCTACTGTTTTCGTAGACGCTTTCAGGTTGCTCACTAGTAAACTATGTTAAAAACACGTCTGAAAAGAAACGTTCTCACTGTGATAAGCTTACGATCAAGGTAAAGAGTCGTTACGATGCAGAAACACTAATTAAT
This sequence comes from Rhadinocentrus ornatus, assembly GCA_037177495.1. Lineage (NCBI taxonomy): Eukaryota > Metazoa > Chordata > Actinopteri > Atheriniformes > Melanotaeniidae > Rhadinocentrus > Rhadinocentrus ornatus. The sequence continues at coordinate 7,604,264 of JBAMHW010000015.1, read as the reverse complement.
AATAACTTAGATCATGACAATCTAATGAACAACAAAGTTCAGTCGGTGTCAGTGTTTACCTTGTGTTTCAGACACCTGTCATGAATTTAAAAACTACTGATTATTAAATGTTCATGCAGCCATTTTACAAACAGATAGATGAAAAGCTGCCAATCTACAAACTGTCAGCTACAACTACACCTGCATACTGATCATTTTTATGTTAATTAAGCATTTATTGTTCTGATATTTTGATTTTGATAAATCATAGCTATGCTATAAATACGTACGTCCAAACATAGAGGATTAATAGATCTTGCAAAAGAAGCAGTAAAAATATAAAAGCTGTAAAAAAATATGAAGAAGGATATTTAGTTATTATGAGAACAATGATATATACAAAAACCTTACTGGATCTGATAGCAGATCTACTCTAAAACGTCTGAAAAGAGTGAAAATCCTGAATGTTGTGACTGAACGTCTGACAGAACAAATGATTACAATCTGGTGGAGGAAAATTGTTCTCATCTGTACATAAGAGTTTTATCCAGATCAGTACAGCTGCATTTAAAAACAGATATTTATTGCGCCTTTAGCCAGTAACTCTTTCTACATAGATTGTCAGGTGTAGGCAAACACGCTGTAAATGCAGCCATCTTAACTTCTGCTTATATAAAGCCCAAACCGTCCTTTATATCCAAACCTCGGTCAGCCAAAACCACATCCGCTGGAAGAGTTTCTGCAGAAGTCCACTGTTGTCTGGGATGTGTTAAACCAACGTATTCACTGCACTACACCAAGACAAAAATGGAGGATGAAAATCTGCTAGATAGTTTGCATTTAGTGATCACGAAGCTGCTGATGCAGCTGAGTACACAACTTGGAAAAGAAATAATAAGATTTAATAATCTCCAGAAATCAAAAATAATAATAATATAAAAAGGCAATTTCTCCTAAAATTCTGTGTGATGATGTTGGTGCACATACACTTAAAAAACAAAACTATTCCAGAGCTCTTTACCATTTAAACAGGAGCAACTCACAAAAACTGTAACTGTGCTGGTTCTTAAACTCTCCTACATTAAATAAGACAATGCGCTTGTAATACTTGGTCTTTTTTATTTATTTTTTTTCCATAAAAAGACAGTTCCAACACTCATTACTGCTATGCATTTATAAAAGAAAAACAGGGTAATTTAATTTTTTAATTCAACCTGATGTTGAATGAAGCCACGTCCACACACCATGGAGCACACTCCACATATTTTGACAAGCTTTTCTGCATTTTTAATGGCTAATGGTTCGTAGAGTGAAAGATTTAAACAGGAAGCTGACGTTTACTTTTTCTTTGAATGCATGGAAAGTTTTCAAGAAAAAAAAATTGTGGAACTTCAAACAACCCAACAACAAGCATGTTAGTTAATCAAAGCAGGAATGACGACGCGTAATTTGTAAAGTTAAAAAAACAAAAACTGCAATCTGTTTAAGGAAACTAGCTTTAGGATAGTTATTTTTTATAGTCTGTCTCAGTGTCTTGTGACACTTAGTGGAACTGAGCTGCTGTCAAGTAAATTTGCCTCCCACGCTTCTCCTGCCATCACAAGTCAAAACGTCTGCTGTGGAAAAGGTCTATTATATTGTAAAATGACGTTCAGCTTCAAAACCATTGTCATCACTAAAAACATGTAGAACTAAAATGAATATATATGCCTATTCATCTAGTATGAGATTACATTCAAGTATTGATACAGTCTTGCAGAAACATGCACACACTTCCTCTGATTACACAACAACCCAGCTAATTTAGCTCCCAGAACATTTAAAATGAAGACTTTCGTAACTCAACAAGCAATTTGTAAATATTTGCTGACTGTGCATGAAAACTGCGGTGTCTTTTTGCAAGTTAAGAAGTGAAGCTAATCGATTAGGCTATTCAAATTAGAAGAAACAACCCACTTGATTCCTTTTATTGCTGAGATGGGCAAGAAAATCTTTCATAATTGTAAGGAAGGCCTGCTGTTGTTTTAGACATGCCCTGTGGATAATGCTACAAGATGATGCTAATGCAATTAAACCCTGTGGGTTTGGATGAGACCTTTGAGAAGCATAAATCTTTACAAAGGAGAAAATGCAACCAGTTTGAAAGCCTGACTCACAGGTTTTCATCATTGACTAACAGGTTCAAACAACAAATAGCAATCAATACTGCGACCTTTTTAAAGGGAACAAAACACTCAAATTGTTTAGCTTTTTCCTAACAAAGACAAGAATCACAAATACTTCTTATAAAACCTGATCAAGAACAGAATTATAGTTTCTTTAAAGATATACCTGTTTTCTATTTTGTGTGAGCTGTCCAAATACAATTTCAGCTATAAATGAATTAAAATCCGTTTTTATTATTTTATTTATGCATTCATTTGTATTCTTGTCTCCCTATTTTAGCAAGCTGTAAAATTCCTGAGAATTAAGAGACTGCATCATTGGGACAAAAAAGCGAAATTGCAGGACCCAATATTGAGATGCTGTTAATGGCTTTTCCTTTTTCACAGGGAAGCTTTATGGGGAGTTCTCATCACTTTTTGTGTGAATCCTCCTTCCCTCACAACACAATTTTTTAACAAGTTGTGAAGCCTGAGAGTGGATTGTAAGTTGGCTGAGAAACAAGCAGAAACAGGAAGTAGTGACATGAGAGAGACCTCAAAGCAGTAATAAAAATCAGAGCTGTCATTCGTTAGCACTCTGAGTTGTGAGCTTGTGAAAAACAGGCAATGGGGTAATAGGCAGAATGAAGGGGTGTGAAATGATATGGGAACATGATCAGACAGCAGCCCGGCTTTCCTTCAAGAAGCAGGACAACATGCCTGTCAACATCTATTTTGCTCCCATCATTAAGAGCATAACAGCACTAACTTGAGGTCCCGTTGCAGCCTCATTACAGTTCAGGGCAGTTTGAAAATTGATTGATTTAGTAAAAAGCGAAGAAACAATAAAAAAGACACTAGCATTTTAAAAAAAGAATAATTTTTTATTTAGTTTTTTTATTAGTTTTATTTCTATATTTATATTTATTTATGAATTCTATAAAATTTACAGCAGCACATAGTGGTTGTGTGCAAAGAAAGCTGCTTTAACATTGGGAGAGGAACTCGTTGAATACAGCTTAAGGAAACAAATATTAAAAGATATTTTTAATTTTCTGGCACAGGATGATAGTTGGCTTTTGCACTGCTTTGGGCTTCATTGAACAGAAACCAGTCGAAGTACAATGCTTCATTTCTTTTATTCTTTTTCCCAGTGTTTTTGAAAACAGAGCTTAAGAATTCAATTATCTGGTTTTTAAAGCAAAGTAACAGAAATATCTTGTTGTTTTTTTCTATCTTATTCAGGAATTGCTGGCCCACCAGTGGTCTTCAATGTGAATGGAGATGCTCCAGGTCGCTATGAAATCTACCAATACCAGATCAGAAATGAAACCATGGAATACAAGGTCATTGGCAACTGGACAGATCAGCTCAACTTAGATGTAAGAATATTAAAGTATCTCTGGAGGATGTTATGCTTGACTTTTCAGAAAATATAAATTACTTTTTTGTGCTGAAAATCATCTGATTGGGAAGAGGAATCATGTGACCAGGAGTCCTATAAAAAAAAGACAACGATAATTTGTAAGAAAAAAAAAAAGCTGCCAACAAAGAAACCTTAAGTTAAATGGTTCTCAAAGTCAGTATTCTCATTGGAGTTTAAGCTGACAAAGCACACTCTCATCTTATAACTATTCTATGTGACATTTACATAAACTTGTTTTACTACCCATAGTTGAGCTTCATTTAGACATTTCTTTAAAACTTGTGACTCTGATCGACCATTCATCCTTCTTATGTTTGGCTTTATGGAATAACAGGACACACAGTACAAATAAATCCTTTTAATGATCTGATTTTGATTTTAACAAGTAGAGGTAAATACTTTCAGGTCAATATATGAGTTTTCCACGCATAGCTAAGCTGTTATCAGTAGATCTAGCTTTGTGGCCACACTCACTAATAATAGTATTGCAGACCTCAATCGCCTGAGTTACTACTGCATAGAGATATATCCGCATTACCACTAAACAATGAAAAATCCTATCTAGAACATCTTAGTCAAAAAACTAAAACCATTTAGTTACTAAATTAATCATCAACCCTCCCCAGAAATCTACTTCCTTCTCACAGCATATCTAACCTAATAAGGCTTGTGAGAAATGTGAACTAAAACTAAATTATGAGTGCAATAATACAGACACACTATGCTGCATTGCAACATGTTGAGGCTGCATTATCAAGCAGTTCTGTATTTACTTGTCTAACAGTCACTTCTCTGTGAGTAAATTAAGAGATAATTGAATCCTGTCCTCATGCATTATGAAGCATGTGGTTTAATATCCAATCAGTGAAACAATATATACTTATTTGTGTCAATATTGTTGCTATCCGTACCCTGAAGAGTTTGATAAATATTATTTTAAAAGAGCTATTTAATTCAAATTATGATGGTCCAAATTTTAAAATGCGTGCATATGAGTAAACAGTGTTTGGTGGAACATCATGTTTGCACAGAGACCTGGCAATGAGTGGCAGGAACTCTGTACTTAAAGACCAATTTACAGTCACTACACACCCATCTATTAGATACAGGAAAATAAACTTAAAACATTAAGGAAATGCAGGGTGATGGAACACCTTCTGCGTTCCTGCAAAATAAATTGCTTCTCTTTTCTTATGCTTCTCTCTAGACCAATGAGATGCAGTGGCCTGGCAGCACACTGGAAGTCCCATACTCTATCTGCAGTCAACCCTGCCGTCCAGGGCAACGAAAGAAAACAGTGAAGGGAATTCCATGTTGCTGGCACTGTGAGAATTGTGATGGTTACCAGTATCAGGCAGACACTTACACCTGCAAGATGTGCCGGTTTGATTTGCGGCCCAATAACAACCATACTGGCTGTGTTCCCATTCCCATTGTTAAGCTGGAATGGAGCTCCCCATGGGCAGTCATCCCTGTCCTCATTGCCATCATGGGGATCATGGCCACTCTGTTGGTGGTTGCCACCTTTGTGCGCTACAATGATACACCCATTGTAAAGGCATCAGGTCGAGAGCTAAGCTATGTGCTGCTGACAGGTATATTTCTGTGCTATGCTACAACATTCCTCATGATCTCAGCTCCTGATGTATTTGTATGCTCACTCCGAAGGATTTTCCTGGGCCTGGGTATGAGCATAAGCTATGCAGCACTGCTTACCAAGACAAATCGGATCTACAGGATTTTTGAGCAGGGCAAGATGTCAGTCAGCGCTCCTCGATTAATCTCCCCAGCCTCCCAGCTAGTCATCACATTCAGCCTAATATCAGTTCAGCTTCTTGGAGTGTGCATCTGGTTTGGTGTTGACCCATCACAAGCAATCATAGACTATGAGGATCAGCGTACAGCCAATCCTGAAACAGCCCGTGGTGTTCTGAAATGCGATATATCAGATCTGTCTCTCATCTGCCTGCTGGGTTACAGCATGCTGCTAATGGTCACCTGCACAGTTTACGCCATCAAAACTAGAGGGGTTCCTGAAACATTCAACGAGGCCAAGCCCATCGGCTTCACCATGTACACCACCTGCATTGTATGGCTAGCCTTCATCCCAATCTTCTTCGGGACCTCACAATCAGCAGAAAAGGTAAATATAATGCTTTTTACAGGAACCAATTTTGTCCCATTCTTAGTTTTTTCAACTTTATCTATAATTGCAAATGTCCGTAGATTTCTAAAGAGCAAGTCTATTAAATGTGCTTTTGCTTGTCAGATGTGAGTTTTCATTTAGAGTTCTTTTTGTGTTTCTTGTGTGTCTGTATGGGAAGAAAACGGCCACTCAAATGTTTTTGTTATATGGTATAACCACTTGTGTCTGTGGATGTTGCTACTATTTATCATCGGCTTTGTGCTCTGCTAAGGAAATTACAAGGCTTTTAGAGTTGACTTCATTCACCTCAAATTGGTTTGGATAAGATTTCTTTACTTGTGTTACTACGTATGTGTTTGATTCAGTAATACAGAGTCGCTAATTACTGCATATTCATGCATTCAGACGCAGATAACATGTACTGCAGCTGTAGATGATTGGTGTCAGTTAGAAGATAATAAAAAATTACCTCTTACAAGAGGTACTGTAGTTTTTCACAGATGAGTGTGAAGCAGGAGGGATGTGAATCAGCACCTCCAAATCCGAGACCGTGGTCCTCAGCCGGAAAATGATGGAGTGTTTTATCCAGGTCGGCAATGAGGTCCTGCCCGAAGTGGAGGAGTACAATTATCTCAAAGTCTTGTTCATGAGTGAGGGAAGGACGTAGCAGCAGATGGACAGGCGGATCGGTGCAGTGTCTGCAGTGATGTGGACTCTGTGTCGGTCTGCCATGGTAAAGAAGGAGCTGAGCCAAAAGACAAAGCTCTCAATTTACTGGTTGATCTACACTCCTACCCTCACCTATGGTAACGAGCTGTGGGTACTGACCGAAAGAACGAGATTAGGAATACAAGCGGCCAAAATAAGTTTTCTCTGCAGGGTGGCCGGGCTCTTCCTATAGATAGGGTGAGAAGCTTGGTGATCCGGGAGGGGCTTAGAGTAGAGTCATTGCTCCTCCGCATCAAGAGGAGCCAGATGAGGTGGCTCGAGCACCTGGTCAGGATGCCTTAAATGCCTCCCTGGTGAGGTGTTCCGGGCATGTCCCATGGGGAGGAGGCCCTGGGGAAGATCCAGAACATGCTGGTGGGGCTACATCTCTCAGCTGGCCTGGTAATGCCTGGGGATCCCCCTGGATGAGCTGGGGAATGTGACTGGGGAGAAGGAAATCTGGGATCCCCTGCTTTGGCAGCTGCCCCTGCGACCAGACCCCGGATAAGCAGTAGAAAATGGATGGATGAATGGCTTGATGAATGAAAGAGCTAGAGTTTATTGCAGCCTGCAAAGAAAGAAGAGCCGACTTCTTTCCAGAAGGCAACATCTGTGTTTGTAGACCAATCCTACCTGATGTCTAGGTGCACACCCAGGTGTTTGTAGGTCTGCACCCCTTCAATGTCCTCACCTCTGATGCCGATAGCCTGGAAGGATGGTTTAGACCTACAAGAGTCCACCCCCATCTTCTTGGTCATTGATGCATTCAGACAGACAAAGTCTTGTTAAGACTTGAAGCACACCAGTTGCTGAAAGCACACACAAAGTCTTTATACTCCTTCTCCTGTCCATCCTTAATACATGCCACAATTGCTGTGTCATCAGAGTACTTCTGGAAATGGTATGGTGCAGTATTGTGATTGAAATCAGCTGTTTTTAGGGTGAAAAAGGAAAGGAACAAGCACAGTTCCCTCTGAGGCCCCTGTACTGCTCACCACTGTCTTGGAGACACAATTCCCAAGCCTAACAAACTGTGGCCGTCCCGTCAGATACCCTGTAATCCAGGAGTGTGTCTGGAGAAGGTACATCCATTATTTCCCGATTGTGTAAAAGCACTTAAAAAGTCGAAAAACATAATTCTTACATAGCTTCTATGTCTATGTCTATGTTATGCACATTGCAGACAATGTGCATAACATAGACAGCAAAGTTAGGTTTGTAACTACTGATTATTCCCAGCACAGAAACGGGTTGGGAACTATCAGTGTGTCACAATCTGTATGTACCCTCCAATTGCAAGAAATGGTAGATTTCTTTACTACTTTTCATAGATGACTGTTTTTTGTGAATAAGCCCAGAACAATGTTTACTCTGCAGGGAGACTGAGCCTAATGACTGTTTCAATACTATAAGAGCAAGAGTGTGGATCTATTTTTCTGGAGTCCAAAATGTGTTGCCAATAGGCAAATGAATACATTTTATGACAAACCTCATGCACACTAAAAAGACAGCCGAGGAAGCTAGAAGTACTTTTTGTTAATACATTTGTTCAGTTGGAAACCAAAAGTATCAATTTGTTGCCTCAACAACTGTTAACTAATATTAAGTTATTCACACAATCAGCCAGTGATTGTATTTCTTCCACAAACTTCCCATATTGTGCACAAATAAAAGCCATTAGCAGCTTAGCTTTCAGTACAAATGGGATGTGTAAGCATTTCTGTTTTTTGCCTCAATTGATATTTTACCACTTTCCACATTTGTACCAATTAGGACAGGAGCATACAGAAAAATATACCCCAATATTGCTTTACTGTTCCAATGGAGCAGATTGCCCATCATTTCAACATGTCAGGAAAAATTTATGTCAGCAGGGCAAAGGTCTTGGCTCTCCTCACAGAGCGACTCCACTCTGTACTCCAGAGGGCTGGCAATATTGTTCCGAACTCACCCCAGGGCAGGTGTAATCTTCTTGGGAGATTACAACACTCCCACTGTATCACCAAGGAATGCTTGCGCTGTTTGCAGTATGATAGAATACAGGGCATTATAACCTTCCTCCAACATCTTTTTTTTCTTCCAATTCTGACATGGTCATAGAAAGCGTAATTTTATGATCGTGTTATTAAAAGAAAATTTCACAGTATTCATGTCCTGTTTGTTGTACACTCAAGCTGATTGAGACATACTACAAAAATAGATATTCGTTCTGTGATGTGACTTAAAAAACAATTTTTAAGAATTTAAGAATTATTAAGAGACTTTATTGTCATTGTAAGCTTACAAAAAAATTTACCTGGTGATAGTCATATAGCAGCGACAGTATTTAAAACATAACAAGATATACAGATTAAAGGTAAACTAAAAGCAAAATAGAAAGTATACACAATGTTGAAAGGTACAGTATAGGGCATGTACAAAAAAGAAGTTTCTCTGAGAAGCTTATACAAACACATATATGTACATAGATATACATAAAATGTCTATATATCTGCCTTTATTACCATAAATAAAGTCACTAAAACTAAAACAATCTGCAAATTACTATCTTTACCTGGTTACTAACCTTACAGAAAAGAGAAACAAACATATATATATATATATTTACATACACATTTTAGTTATAACCTGGATTTGTATGCTTTGCAACCAGAGATGGCTAATAAACTAATTTACATACCCTTACACGTGCACCTCAAATATGTATTTTGTCAACCCATATTCATACGTGCTAAGCTATTGCATGTTTATTTTTCCTAAAAGGTAGCACACATAGATTACTCAACCTGGATGATATTTTAGCATACTTCTCTCATGCTGCTTGTTCTCAATCATAAAACCAGTCTCACTGACAATTTTGAGTAATGATTAATACAGGAAGCTAAATTAGTTGTTAAAAGTTGTTGAATAAAGCAATGTCATTGTGTGAGGATTTATTTATTTCATTGACTTTCTAATCAACAGAAATAGAAATAATAAAACAATATTTGTAAATGAACCCACCTCCGCAGCAGCAACCTGTTCCTGATAACTCGACTGAGATCAACAATGCTGCACTCAACTCTGCCTCATGGTGACTGTCGGCCATTGTGGATGGACGACGACAACTCCATTAGCCGAGCAGTAATACAAATAACAACTTATAACTGCATGTTGGGAAACATCATTTATAAAAGCTGACATGTGGTTTGGAGGCCCTTTTGGCTATTCCCATGTCAAACAACTCCGTCATTTGTGATGTGTGCAAATGTAATGTCAGACAAAACCTTAGGCCAGTTTCTTTGAAGGATGTCTCCCAGCTGTGCTGCCATGTACACGTGTCGACATGTGTTCATCAACTTCGGGGAGGGAGCAAGTCAGCTTTCCTCTGTTTTTCTCTAATTGATGTTTGTAAAACAGAGGCACGGGGAAAAGACTGAGTATAATAACTATTAATGGAGAAATTAATCAGCTTTTGTTTGCTGTGGAAACAGCAAACTTACGGCAGAAGTGTTTGCTTTTGTGTATGTTTAATATCTATATACATTCAAATGCATATGCTCTTTTCATATACTATTTATCTACTTATTATATTTTTATTGCCCTTATCTTGACTTCTCACATTTCCTTGAGTGTTTTGGGATGCACTTCTGTACATGTTCTGGGATGATCACCAAACAAGAAAAATCACTTAACACTTCATATATGCTTTAGGATGTTTTTCTGTTCACCCCAGTCAATACCCACAGCTGTATATCTGCAGCTCTGAGTTGCAGCTGTCACTGGCTTCAGAGACATATGCCATTGCATAAAACCCCAGGGGAAAAACTGTTTTTTTTCTTCACACAGCCTACATGGACTCCATCATAAACACTCTTCTGGTAGAAGTAAATAGCCCAGAGCAGAGGGACCTTGAGTGGGGCCGCTGCTCTCTCTGCTTTGGCTGTCCGGGGCTCTGTGCTCTGTGGACCTGCCAGGCCTTTGGGGCCTCGATCTCCCCCTGATGCTTCGGGGTGCGGCGTGGTCACGGCCCTCTTGCAAGCACACATTTCATCCTTGTTGCATGGTCACACATGCACATTCACGTTCACACGTGCATGCTCACAAACAAGCTCGTCTCTCTATCCACTTTCAGCTAGATGTTGCTGATGTTTGTGTGTTGGTACGTCGCTCTACATAAACTGACTTTTGTACTTTTTCAGTATTATCCTATTTTCTTTATTTATCATGTACTGTGGTAGTTTATATTGTTTTTGTGAATACCGATGTGATTTAGGCAGCCTAAACAACTTGTCCTTTTCTCTTTTTCTCTCTTCCTCTATCTCCCTGTCAGGTTTGGCACTGACATATGAAGACTAAAGAAAACAAGATTATAATAAAAATAATAAAAATATTCCAAACGTCAAGGGCAGCCATTTATATAACATGTCTCCCTTGGTAGAACAAATCTGTCTGGCAAAATATGGCACACAGACCACCGTTCTGTATGTTAGGATGCTGGACAGGACAGGGTAAAAAAAAAAAAAAGAAGTAAATAGAGAAACCCAGCAAAGCGGCATAACGATGCGTTGTCTTTCTATGTGGCAATCTTGTGATTGTGTGCTTTTCAAAATGACATTAAAAATTACATTAAAATATCTGATCTCCAGTGCAGTTACTTATTAGTAATTCTATGTCCAATAGAAAAATCCTATTGGATAACTGATTTTGCATGTGGGACAAAAATGCTGGTCTGTAGGGTAACTGTGCAGACTTGAGAAACACAGCTGTCACTATTTTGTGTTCCTTAACCTTTAAAATGAGAAAATCATTCCATCAGTGAAGTCTTTTAAATAATTCTCATTAATCTCTATTGTCTCTGATGTAACACAGATGTACATCCAGACAACAACCCTGACCATCTCTGTGAGCCTCAGTGCATCCGTCTCCCTGGGAATGCTCTACATGCCCAAGGTCTACGTGGTTCTCTTCCATCCGGAGCAGAACGTACCCAAACGTAAACGCAGCCTGAAGGCCGTGGTTACTGCAGCTACCATGTCCAACAAGTTCAACCCCAAAGGTGGCCTGAGGCCAAATGGAGAGGCCAAGTCTGAACTCTGTGAAAGTCTGGAAACACAAGGTCAGTGTCATGTCTCTTTTTTTAACAATTAGAAAAAACAATTAAAACACTCACAGAGTTAAATTTGTGCTAGAAAATATTCTGACCACCAATATAGCTGTCACAAAATACACACTTGTACAATATTTAAAAATTAATTAACCTTGGACAAACATAGACGATTTAATTGATTTTTCCCTTCAGCAGCTCAAGAAATTGGGAAGTGTTACACGAGCATCATCAGAGATGAAGACATTAGGCAGCGATTGTGCCAGCAGAATTATACCATGTCCTCAATTTGAATGAGCCCTAGAAGATAACATACAGAACAGCAGGAATAAGAAATGATAAGAGTGTTGTCATTTATCCTTTAGCTAGGATGATGATTTTTGCCTGTCATAGATTTAACTTAAGTACAGTTAAGATAACTGTAAGTACAGTTAAGTTAACCTGAAAGATTTAACTTAAGTACAGATCAAAGCTAATGCCGCAACTTTCTCTTGATTGCTGTTCATTGATCCAGTAAGATCCAGTATGTTCCACATTTTCATTGTGGAAATACAATGTTTCTAAAAAGGCAGAAAGTAGACTTTTGGGTGCAGAATCCTCCTGCATTTCAAGTGGAACAGCAATTGGGTGTATTCTCACCAACCCTTGCAGATGCTGGGAATCGGGAGGTTTGAAGGGGTGCCCACAGTATTCTGATTTTGAAAGGGACAGAAAGAAGGGTGGCTCAGCTCTAGTAGAAGAGGATATTTCAAACACCAAGATAATGTGCATGAGTAGGCTGTCTGTGTGTGGGGGCAGGCTCAAATCCAATCAAGCAGCTCCATATGTTCTGATGACTGAAGGTTCTGATGTTTTACTCTGACAAGCTGAACAGCATGCAGTGATGTGTATTAGACCGACAACGCCCACACTTGCATGCCTTCCTTTATTGTGCTTCAGAATGGCATTGTTCCTTCTTGTCCAATAATAGAGCCCATTTATTGGTGCTGATTTTAGCCACTGGTTTGAACTGTGAATCTAACAACTGCTCTTTGTGCTTATGTGTCAGACTGTGTTGAGGTTGGGGAGCCTTGTGAGGGACTTTAGACACTCAGGTAACTGGATTAGAAACTAACTTTGCCCTTTATCTGTGACCACGTTTCTCCTGTGTCTTTCTTTCAATCCCTGTGCCTGCCAGTACAAAGCACAAAGCATCCTGACTGCCCCTAGCTAAAATGCAGCACCCTGAATGTCACAAGGCAGTTTTATCGCACGCTCACATATCCACCCTTGAACAAGTGATATTAACATAGATAGGCAATATTTGTGTGTGGTGCTTTAACATGGCCAATAAGCATGGTAAAGCCGGTTAATGTGGAAATATGACACCACTCTGCCTGAGTGCAGGAGACAAGCGATAGCCATGTGTGCCCTGTAATTTGTTTCCATGTTGACAAAAGAAGGAATTTGTGGTAATGGGACCACAATAGCAATAGGAGTGAACACGAGAAGACAGATCGGTCTGCCAGCTCCAATTCTTTCAGGACCATCTATTCTTTATCTTGGCCTTGCAGCACATAAATATTCAAATAAGGTTCATTTATCAATGCTTCTCTTGGTAGAGATGCTTTGAATGAAATGGTGAGAATGCCGTCCCCATTCCCACACCCAGCATGGCACTGACAAATGTAGAGAAATGTTTACTAATAAATATCTTTCCTCTAAAGCACTTTTGCCCCAACTGTAGCTGTCAGCTGTCTTTTGATTGGATTCATCCCCTCTGACATTTTCAATCAGCCAAGCCTGCTGTGGGCAGATTGGCATATTGGTTGTGTGATTACCACCACCGAGCATGCTCACATAAGACAGCTTTATTTGAGGGGGAGACAGTCACGCTGGCACTAAAACACAAATGTGTGCTGGTAAGCATGATGGCACACATACACAACTAGACAATATTTGACTTATGCCACTGTTGTCTGCCCTCTTGTCATATCTCTTATGAATACTTGTTTCATTTACAACCGATATTGAAATTTTATTAAATTTAAAGAAAATTTGAAAGAACAACAAGAGCTATTCTATGCAGTGATTTCAACAATGTTAAGTCCAATCATATTTTGCCTTTAAAATATTTCCACTTAAAGTTACTGGACTGACTGCTGCATGTTTTGCTTGGAGCACAGAGAAGTCGGAGGTCTTTGCATGTGCTGAAAGTCTTGTGTTTGAATGGCTACAACTGCATTTCATACTACTGTTCTGTTCTGCTTGATACTTCTTTATAATGCATTTTTGCCAAAATACAGCTTTCCTAAATGCTACCATGATCCTGAAGTAGTTTTTTAAAAATATTGCTGTCATTGTTGTTTTGGTTTTTTGTTTGTTTTTAATACTCTGCAAAAGCCTTAACCATGAACCTTTAGCCTAGCTTACTTGTCATTTCTTGCAGGATTCTTGAACTTTCCAAAGCTCTTCTTTGGCTTTTGCCTTGAGTTCTGTTCTGTCAAGATGACCCCAACCTGCTTCAGTGATCTTTAGGTCTGGGCTCTGGGGAACATTCATTACTCCATAAAAGCCATTGCCACAGATATTTTTTCCAGTTTTTGTGTAAATTGGCATACGTCAGACTTTTCCCATCTCCCTTCCTGACAGCTTCTGATCAGGCTTCAGTGAACAGCTGGTAGAGCAACTGAAGGTCCAGATCTCTCCAGTCCTGCTTCAAGTCTTTTAATTTTATTTGGACATCACTTTTAGACTATGCTTATTGGTTGTAGATAAAGGGGTTTTTTTTTTGTTTTTTTTTGTTTTTTTGCCTGACACTCATGTTTTCTTCCTCTCTTACAATTTCTTCATGTTGTTTCTCTCAGGACAAACTGCACACCAATCTGAGATTTGGCAAGTTCAAGCAAATAGTTTCTTTGAGAATCACCTCGTTAAATTAGAAATATTTGATGCCTGTCAGTCTGTTTTGTCTTTTACTTTAGTAATAGATTCAAATGAAAGAAATATGTCTTTGAAACCGGGTGCTAACAAAAAGAAATGTGCCTGGAGACAGGTAATCTGGATAAAATATAATCATCTCCTCTAGCTTTGAAACAATTGTTCTTCGTCGACAAAACTCAGTTCAAAAGACAATCTTACATCAAAAGTATAAAAAACAAGAAAAACAAGCAATGCAAACCATGGAAGGCAACACAATTTGTTTGCATATTTCCCGGATAATGCAGCAGAGTGATATGTGGTGTGTATAAGCAAATATGTTGTGATGAGTGTAGCTCAGTCAGAAATATAAGGGCAATAAGGATAAGAGAAAGAAAAATAAAATATAGAATTGGTAAAGAAATACATGCATCTGGATCCTAATCAAGTCACAACAACAATGATAATAATAAACTACTACAATTGCTTTATTATTTGCATTATAATTGGTATAGTTACCCTTGAGGATAATTGTAGTTTTAATTTTACTTTTAATTTTACTTTTAATTTTATTTTTTCTTTTACTTTTAATTTTAATTTTAATTTTAATTTTAATTTTAATTTTAATTTTAATTTTAATTTTAATTTTAATTTTAATTTTA
>JBAMHW010000015.1:7570088-7587804 GCA_037177495.1 Rhadinocentrus ornatus | reverse complement strand
ATTTTAATTTTAATTTTAATTTTAATTTTAATTTTAATTTTAATTTTAATTTTAATTTTAATTTTAATTTTAATTTTGTGAAAGTTAACACTGTAGCTCATTGTCATATTTTTAATCAAAGATTTGCCGTTACATTTTCATATCTTCAGCTTTATAACAGACTTTCGAAACATTCATTTTAATACACCGATGGATATTTGTGTAAAAACAATTTTACATTATTTCCCTGGTATCCTGATTAGTTCCACCTGTGCATGGTTAATGAAGTCATCCATAAATAGAATCATCTCATATCAATCTGTATTCAAACAATGTGGCTTCTTAGAGATTACCCCTCCATGCCTGTTAAAAGCTGCATTTTTAACCCTTTACTTCTTTCTCCTACACCTTCACTTGCAGTGTTGGCCTCAAAGCAGACATACATAAGCTACAGTAACCATGCCATCTAAGAGAGAGGAGAATCGGGGGAGTGGAGCAAAGGTCTGCAAGAGGAGAATTCATCTATTTTTTGGGAAGTATTGGGGAAATACTGGTGGACTTTAATGCTGCTACAACACAGAGGACAGGGGTGGAAAGATGGGAATTTCTTACTCCAAATGGATGTCATATTTTTCTAGGGATTCGGGTAAAGGCTTGAATGCCAAATTTTTGAGAAAGTGGTAGATTACAGAAGCAAAATGGGATACTTGGACAGTTAATTTTCCTCTTCCCACCCTCTCTGAGAGACAACTGAGAATTGATAAGTGATATTTTCAGACACGGGAGTAAAACACCTGGAACCAACAATATGTGTTTCTTCTGACATGTATAGCACACTAGTTCAGTTCTCTCTAAGGCCATAATATTTATCTCATTTCAACAAAATAACAGAGAAGTGTTCTGTTTTTATTAAATGGAGCTGATGATGTTAAGTTGTATCTAAATAATATTTTTTGGTTATCAGTCAAGTTGAAAGCTGCAGTAATATTCAAACTGTACATGCCTTATTACAGTTAACTCAGTATTCCTACATGAACTAACATATGTAAAACACTGGAAAAGAAAGCAGTGGGCCACCCCAGTGTTTTTGTATTTTGTTTTTTCTTTTCTTTTTGTTTCATAAGAATGGTGATGACACCATCATCTTGGCAAACCTAGTGTACAGTCCCAAAGCATGCTTATGGGAGCATCACGTGTACTGTGCTGTGTTGTCAACGTCTATGGAATGCAACATTTGTCATGGTTGTCTTTGACAATTAAAGATGTCATTCTGGATCATTCCCCACTGGGTTATCTTCTGCTGAATAAAGACTAATCATAGGCTAAACACACTCATGGAATAACTTTATGGTTTACATCACTTTTCATATATGTCAGCAAGAACCTGGCGACTTGACAATGCATATGTTAAACATCCTAGATTACTTTTTGGCCCTTATTTACCAATCACTTCCTGAAGTTTTAGTAAAATCAAGCAGTTATCGCATTGCTGAATGTTCACCCCAAATCAACATTTAAAGTTTATGAGAGAAGCAATAAGTTATTAAATGTTTTTTTTTAACATCTTTTTTCTCTATTTGTTTCTTCTGTGTTAAACATAAGTGACTGTGTTATGTCTAACATTTAGCATATACCTCATTCTAATGGTGGAAGTCATTCAACTGAAAGACAATATTCTGTCCCTAATTGCAGTGTTTGATGAAATGCTTGATTTCTAAAGGGTAGAAAAATACCCTGACTTATCAGCAATTTCCTACCAATTTGTATGTTGCACATCTGAATCCATAACAAGCATCAGTACAAAAATCCTGATAGTGTTTCCTGTAGTAAAGTAGAAATTAATTTTATATGCATTTCTCTGCAAAAGTTTCATATGGCTGAAGGGTTTCTGGCCTCCGGGTGATAAATGTTAATATTTCAGTGGTGATGATAAATGATAGTTTTAGTGGTATTTTTGATGCAAAATTAAATTCAAGTAGAGTAACTGGTTAGCATTAACAGTAAATTAGAGAAGGTTTGAGTTTGGTTTAAAAGAAATTCCAATTTTATGGTGGATTGTTTTGCTTGGTCCTTGGTCAGTGGACAAACTGACTCGGAAGACAGCTGAATGGCTAGGGAATATGCCACTAACAAGATAGTACTTTTGCAACACATGGATCAACTTGTGGCAATGTGGTTTTTGTTTCTATAAATGTTTTTGCTTCTGCATTAGTGGTTAAAAGAAAATCCTAAATTCAGCTTTAAATCTCTTGTGTAACTGCTTTAAATCGTAATCCATTGATTTCTTTAAAATAGTGACAAAACGTTATTTTTGGATGAAAAAAAACAACATATGAATGTGTTTGATAAATAAGGGCCAGTGCCTTCATTCTGTGCCTCATACCCATTGAGCTACTCCTGTTATCCAGTCAGGAACTCATTCCTTTTTCACTGTCTGGTCATAATTATTCAGAACTGATGTAATTTATAAGCAAGTGTGTAAACCACATTTCTGTCTTCAGTCTCTTAAGTAATCGTCATAAGCAGTAACTCTGAAGTTTGTCTCATTAAATGTTCTCTTCAGCGATGCAAAAATCTGTATGTTGCATGTCAGAACCCATAACGAGTCACGTGAACTATTTGGGAGAATGAGGCACAACGTCCAGAGAGAAAACTACTGCAGAGGATTATAAATAAATATTTTCAATCAATCAATAATTCTCTCAGCTTCAGCAAGTTTACGGTGTTGCCACAAATGTTTTCTTCATCATTTGATCAAGTATTGTTTGTGGGATTGTTTGTGTTTGTGAATATGATAATTTACTGCTTTTTGAGGGGCACAAACCCTTTTATTTTTCTAAAACACTGTGTGTGTTAAAAAATAAAATATGTAAGTGCTGACTGAAATTAAATGGCAAGTTAATGTATGTTATTAAAATGGATTGATCATGTCTGCTTTTATTTACGGAAGTATTTTAAAAAAAGAAAAGATTAAAAAAAGTTACAGTGCCTGGATATTTATGAATAATCTATGAAGAAAAAAAAATGTGTTGAGCATGTTCATTTTTATACAAGATGTTTCTAATAAAAGACTGTTTTGCAATGACGGTGTTGCTCCTTCTTCGTGCAGGTCAAAAAAAACTCTACAGCTTAAAAGTCTGAGCTAAATTGATTTTTGTATATTTCTTTTCAAAAGTATTATTAAACCGTGAAGAAGTAAAGTAAAAAAAGGAGCTTAATTTTAAATGAGTCCTTTCCTTAGTAGAACAAGGCTTTAATTCTGGGAGGTTGATGGATTTCTTTACATGACATGCAGTCTAACATTTGCTTACAGAATTTACTGTTACATCAGTAGAAATAATAATGTTAGATTCAAAAGTAAATTTTTAATTTTCATACCTCTAAGTATGTTTTTACTACCAGTAACAAACACCCTAAGTTAGCCAATATTTACCTTAAAATGTATTATTTAATCTGTTTCTCAATGTTGAATCTGCATCTCTGCAAACTAGAAACAGGAACAAAAGATGGAATATTCATTTATTAATGATTACACTTAGAAATAAATATAAAAATCAATGTCTTCAGCATTAACTGAGACTACTCTAATCCTCTTCCTCCACAAATAAATTAAAAACGCTCTTATCTGGGATGTGATGTCATTCTCAAACTCAAACTGAATGCACCATAATATCAGTGGTTTCATGAGATATAAACTGAAAAATAAAAATTCCTTAGTAATAGACTGCTTAAATTAGAAATACTAATGTGGAAAGTAACTGGTTACCACAAAAAAAAAGTGATCTGAGTACACTTAATTTGTTAAGCCCAACACTATTCACCTGTGATTGCAATACTTCCTGGTCCGGATGCCGGAAAACCAGCTGAAAATGTGAAACCTCCAGCACAATAAATGGGTTTAAGGCTGAATGAAGCAAAAGATGATGCAGCAGAGAATCCCCAGAAAAGTGTAAAAGCAAGATGTGGGACAAGGATAATCATCAGATCTGATTTGACTGCTAGAGAGAACTCTGGAAAAGAAAACCAGGATGACAGACTGAGGTTTGTTGTGTTGAAAGAAATAAGTTATTAACTCTCTTGTTCTGTTTTTTATTTGCTTGGCTCTGCCAGAAAAGTTGCTATTGTGTGGGTTACAATCAGAGGTCAAATGAAAAAAAGAAGCTCCAAATGTGAAACCCTTCATTTAAAAGAAAAAAGGAATTTGGCATTTCTGAAGATTAAACTGTCCTTATATAAAAAAAAAAAAAAAATGATGAGTGATCGTGTCCAGGGATGACAGACAGATTGAGTCTTTTAAATGTATATTAAAGTGATGAGTCAAATGCCATATAACAAATTTCTTATTTAAATGTGATTGAATGTAGGATGTTTTCATACAATGTAGTTAAATGTCTCTTTTGAAATTTATTGCTTAATTCCTGCATTTCAAATGCAAACCGACCTGTAGCAGGTGAGTGTTTCTACAGACTTTGATTGCATCTTTATAAGCAATGACAATCTAATTTTACCTCATGTGAATGCACATTGCTAGAAATTTTGTCATCATGATTTATGAAGATTGGAAAGCTACTTTCAGATCACATACAACACAGGGATGAGGAATGTCCCTGAGCTAAGACCTATACTCCTATGACAGAATTAGGATTTTCATTCCCATAATTTTCACTACTAAATCATAAAGTCAGAAGATTTGCCAGAGGAGAAGGTGTTCAGGGACGGAATCAAATGCAGCTCACCATCAGTCAAAAAATACTTAACTGGAAAGTCTAAGAAGACAGAGCTGTGATTTCTTTCTCAATATGGTCCCATTTCAATACATTTACATTCAAATATGTGAAAAAACTGTCATAAAACCTTAGCACAAGTCAAATACAGTGCAAATACAATGCTGCATGTGATTTGTACATTGAGCTTAGTAATCAGGAAAGCCATAACCTCAACCATGCTTTAATGGTGGATCAATATGGTCAGCAGCACCTGCAGCATAAGCTTTCAGCAAACTGAGAAAATATCATCCCATCTATAAAAGCTGACAGAATTACGAGCCACTCTAAATGAAAAGTAGATCTAGTGAAAGTATCTCCATAATGAATTTATTGCGGGACTGAAATAGGTGATCACTGATATGGTGCTATCATTAGCCCTCTGTGTTCTAAGTTACTCCCCTGCTCTGCACAATTAGCAAAACAGCACTTTATACAGTATTGTATAGTTTATCTTGCTCTGATAAATGTGAGACTTCCCAGCAAGGAAACATACATTTTTCAAGTTCTCTCCTCCTGCTGTTTAGGTCTGCAAACTGCTGCACAGCATGCTGCAGTTTATTAGGTAAAGAAATCTTTCAAACTTACCAACGGTTGCTGTTTATCAGATCTGTGAAGGAAAAAGTTGAAATTTTCTTACTGTTGTTCTCATGAACATGAAAAGATTATTGAAATAGATACCTAAGAAGGAAGAGTCCCCTAAATCTGCTGTGCAAATGGACACAGTTTTTACATGTCTGCCACATTTCAGTAACAAACCTTTCCCTTGGATATTAACAGCTCTGCATTTTCCCCTTTGGTATCCATTTGAGAAAATCATTCAATCATGATTTAATTCTCCAGTTTTAGATGCAAGCTACCGAAGCAACATTTTTATTTTATTTCTTAAACTGAACTATACAAACCTGGAATGAATCCAAATGAGGTAAACAGGACAAAACCTGTGTCTGCTTATTTGGCTGCTTCCAGTCAAACCATGATCTTTTTATTCTAGTGAGTTTTGGTCCCTCAGTCCCAAGGTCAACAACTGAATTTGAGTGAAATAATAGTACCACAAGGGATTTACAAGGGACACAAGCTCTTATCTTTAAGTTGAGATGAAATAAAACACAATGGCCACGAAGGATGGTTGAATTCATGTCTCAACAATAAAAGCTCCATGACTTACGCCACTGCCAGTCCTGCTACGACCTTGAGCTATGTTTGTTGTGCAGCTTTTTTACTCACCAAGTCCACTATTGCTAATTTCAATGAGTCACAACATCGTAGCTAAATGACACCCTGTGCACATTTTAAATGCTACCCGCTTTACTTAAATACTGGTATTTGTGGAGATGGGACTAGGAGCTAACGTTAATGTTACAACTGAACATAAGTTTATTTGCAGAAACAGTCACAGGTTGAAATACAGATTTTAAATCCAAGACAAAAGAAAATCTTAAAATATAACAACAGAAAAAGTGAAACTGTGAAAAAGTGTAAAGTACTCAGGAAATGTTCATTTTACTTTTTTAGTTTGTGTTGACTTGTGGGAAATAAGATGAATCAGTTTTTGTAGATAGTTTTTTCTTTTCAAAGTGAACTCCACAGGTCAGTCCTAAAGGCAAGAGCTGAGAGAAATAATTCTGGAGATGTAATAAGTCATTTAAGATTTTATGACTCATCCCTTAAGCAGGTTGCTGTGAAAAGATGGTTGATGCTGTTTACCGCCTGAGGTTACACTGCTAACCACTCTGGAGATAAGTTGCATTTACAACAGTGAAATATTCAAACAGGAAAGCTTTATTCTAAGTGAGGAAAGTAGAAATTGTTATCTATTAAATAATTTTTGTATTTGCTGGTAAATGGGCTGAACATTTATAGAGTTCATCTTTGTCTAGTTGATTTATAAGACGATTTGCATATAATCAACATGGATCTTTTACACAGCACTTATCAGTCTATGTAGGCAGTCTATATTAGGGTAATGTGGTTCAGAAAAGTTTAAAGATAAGGCAACTTGGACAAGTGAAACCAAGGATCGAGCCAAAACCTGTCCAAATAGTGGAAAAATTTTAGGCCGCAGTGGTACCTCCTTAACTACAGTCACTGCTTGAACTCTTTATATCTTATAAATGTGGTAAAGCTTTCTTTACAGTTTCCTTTACAATCCTAGAGTTGTGCTTCCTTGAGCAAATGTACGTACTTCTTAGGTAGGGGAAGCCAAACATTAAACCACGGAAACTGAAGGAATTGTCTACACTGAGCAAGCTAACAATCACACCTGTTTACTTTGCATGACTGGCAAAAATAATTACTTTTACTATGCATTTTTGTTTGTCATAACAGCGATAACACAGGTTTACAGCTAAATATATTTCTGTGCAAAGTTATTTCTTTGCTCTTGGGTGCCCCGAAAAACATTGCAGAGAGCCTGCAATAAGAAAAGGAGGAACATGGCAGTTATTTTCAATCAGGAAAGCTGCTGCAATAATTTAAATAAAACCAAATATGATGTTCCTACAACAACATGTTATAATTTTGTCTGTGAGAATATTTGAATTCAGCTCTGTTAATAAACTAAAACCTTTACTTTGTTATCATTTTTGTAAAAACCTAGGATGAACTGCTCCGCCATAGAAAATTCCCACCACATGAAACCAATTCACTTGTCAAGCAGGTGCAGCGTCACCATGACAGCAAGAAGGGCCCCAAGGGCTGATGATGCAAGATTATTCTGGTAACTCATAATAAATAACACTGCATGCTGTCGGCACGCTGCCTGATAACCACATGTCACTGGAGACATTAGGAACTGAAATGACTGGAATGTCATCAGTGAGCAAATTCCTACATGCATGATTGGCGTGATGATGATGATGATGATGACCGTTTTAAAGGCACTGAGGGATTTCTCTTTCAGAATTCAGAAAGTACAGCTTAAATGTTTTATCAGTATCTTATGAGAATAATTTAATATGATCAAGGTATATGTGGGAGGCTTTGAAAATGATGAATCTGGAAAATCTGCAGAGACACACACCCTCTAAACTAATTGATTTTCATGGCTTACTTGTGTACGGAACACAAACCTGTAGTCAGATGTAATTAGCTCCACTGCAAAGGTTATTTAGTTGGTGTAGTTTGTTTGTGTGTTGTTACCAGGATTTTTTTGCATGAAAATTTCATCACACAGGCGGTAGTGGCGCATGACAAAACTTGGATTGTTTATCTAGATCTAGATCCTGGAATGTTGTTATTTAGCTCTGTGGAGGTGTGTGTAGCCACTACTAGTTTTCCATTTGAAGCTGAAAATCACACATGACAGTAGCTCTTTGGTAACACGAGTGTTTGTCTTATTTTTAAATAACATTTTTTTTAAAGCCTAAAAGAGGTCCGATCCACTAAAAGGAAAAATGATAGTTTAGGTAATATTGTTTGAAAATAATATATGACACGAGTAAAGGCCTAATTATAAATCAATATAAAAAGCACAACAGAATATAGTAAAAAAACAAAACAATGTTCTCTGTTGAAGACACATAGAATAGGGCACCCCTCCCCCACAACCCCCATGCATGTGCATTGTGCATTGAAGAAGCTGGACCATCCACAAAGTTACCTCCCACCACTACTCAAGTAACGCTAAAATATTTTAAGGGCACCTTTTGCTCTTAAACTTAGCCTGATACCAAACCATTCGTCCCTGTTGTAAAGTAGCCTGTCTATCTCATGACAGCCCGCCTAACGAACTTGGCATTAGCCATTATCAGTGGTACCTTGCCAAATGTTAGGCTAAGTGGTCACTACAAACGCGGGTATGTTTGGCTTTTTCGTCCATGAAATTTTCAGGAAGTATTCATTAACCACATCGCACAGCGTTCTCCAGTTGAACATCTCTTTTGTTGCAGATTGTAATAATTTGACAAACTGTTTATTTCTTTATTCCAAACAGTCAGTAACACTGTTGGCCTCAGTTTTTATCAGTTGCAGCATTCCTATAAAGGAGAGAGATTAAGAAAACAGAAATTAAAGGAGATACACCAGGCAGCTCAGGGAAGCAGCTCTATGCTGGCCTGGATGAAGCCATCAAGCAGCAAGGAGGATGAGGAGGAACATGAAGGAGAAAAAGGTCAGAGCCAGGACCAGAGTCATTTTAACTGTTAAAGGCCTTTTAATAAATAAGAAATAAAAATTCCTTACATTTCTATAGCGCTTTTCTAGAACACTCAAAGTGCTTCAAAATGATTGGGGAAAAATTAACTCTTCCACAAATTTTATTGAAGCATGTAAAAGTGTCCACAAAGTGGTTTGGCAGTGCCAAATCTGGTACAAGCTACTATAGAAGCTCAGTACATTATTTTGTTGCCCCACAAATATAAGTTGTTTTCATGTTAGACCTACAGCATTCACAGTTATCTTGTATTTACCGTTGTAGGCTAATAATGAAATGTTAATCATAAATACCCTATTAGAACCTTTGTCTGCAGAACACAGCTAGTGGTAAGGCATTGAAGTCAGACTATGGCAGCTGCAGACAGCTGTTAGTCTTAGTGATGCCATGCATGGACTTTTGTCACTAAGCAGTCTTACTCAAAGAGGCATCGCTCCATTCTCTGTACTGTCGCACAGTAGACCATCTACCAGCATGGAAGATGGGGAGAGTAGTGTCAGGTCAGTACCAAGTTCGTGTACAGTGACATCTTTCAATAAATTAGCAAGTGCATAAAAGCTTGTAATGTGTTTTATTTCACACTAAAGGCATAGGTGACGGTTCCATGTGCTCTGCAAGGTGCCATTTTTGTTTTTGTTTTTTTGTTTTTTTTGTTAACTGAGCACCTGCCCCTGAAAATGTCTGTGCACGCCACTGATCACATGGAATAGATTCTAAACCTTTAGAAAACCTAGCAATACCCACAAGCAAAAAATGTGACGGTTCTCCTTGAAGACCCGGTAATTTAGCCTCACACAGAAGTAAGGGTTTTAGCAGAAAATGATTTATTGAACAGAAGTGGTAGTGAATGAAAACAGGAACAATCTGATGGGATGTGGCGGGAGGATCTCAGTAGACTGTGGGGCTCAGGAATCTGCAAGAACTCTAAATATCATGGCCAATTTCCAAACAACGTGGTCATGAGGGCAGGCAGACATCATATACAGAGAGGCAGGAATAAGACTACATGTCCGGGACAAGCAAGAATCCATGGTCGTTCCTAGCAGGGTTCGATATCCAGGTAGAAGTGGGGCAAGATAGTCTGGTGTGGGTCAGGCAAGAATAATCCGTGGACGTAACGGGGTCGATGACGGGAAATCTAAAACATAAAGCAAAGCTGGATCTCAACAAGGCAAGAGCAGTTTACCATCTGGCAGGGAAGCAGAGAATGGAGTGGGTTTAAGTAGGGCGGGGCGCAGGTAAGAAGAGGGAGCAATCAGGGAACTCCAGGTGGAGCAAATGAGCCTGACCATGGCTGGAGGCCCAGCAAAGAAAGCAACCATGACAATAACATTCTGGGTTAGAATAAGTTTGCCAGCCCAAGAAACACTGTTCTCCAAACTACCAGGAAGTTCCACTCCTCTTGGAAATTCTCCACTAAGCAGTAATATTACCACACTAACATTCCCATTGTGCAAATTAAAAGGAATTGCGCAAAATCATTTTAGAAATAATTGCTAAAAATAAAAACGCTCTCTTTATATGAAATATAGCTTCAATATTTCTTCTCTGCTGTTCTGAATCGAAAAATTTGTTTTCTCTTTGGCAGAAAAGCATTGAGTGCGGTTGGGGCTTTTGTTTCCCTCTGAATAGAGCCATAACAGATACTAAGGCCAGAGTTGTGGTGGATGGAGATAAAATGTACCCATGCTGAATCCTGGTGCAGGCTGGAATGAATTATATCAAAAACAGTGTGTTTTGCATCTCTTTGTGGTCATACAGTTTATGATTACATGGTTTTGCTGAAAATTTTCTCAGGCAGTCCAAGTAGCTGTGCAGTGCCATTTATCTTAACTCCATGCACGGGTTTCTCTCTGTGTGAATGATGCCGCTTCAGTCAGCTAATTGGCAACTGGACAGAGTTTTACTGTGAGTGATGAAGCTAGAAGGCCGCAAAGCTTTGATGAACAAGGGGAAGAATCTAGGCCAGTGGGAGCTTCTTCCTTGCTTTGTGAGACTATATCTCCTTGTGAAATAAATAAATAATGTGCATTTTAAAACATTCTGAAACAGACTCCACTGCATATATTCTTGACCGGGGCTTTTCTGCTTGGTCCCATAAGAGCTGCAGTCTGGCAGGTTTTCAATGTGTCTCTGCTTCAACACACCTGAGTCAATTTAATGAGTCATTGTGCAGATTTTATGTGGTTGGATCCATTTAATTTGAGTCAGGTGAAGCAGGGATACATTAAAACATGCATTTCTATTAATGTTCAGTTAAGAGACAGGTGTGTGTGTGTGTGTAAGTGAAAGAGAGAGCGGCGTATGGGGATCAGTGTGTATTTAAATTGTTTTATTCTTTTTCATAATAAGCACTTTAGGCTGCTCTTGTATAAAAAGTGCTTTATAAAAAAAATTTGATTTGATTTTCAGGGCTGCGGCCCTCATGGGACCAAGTGGAGTATTTCTGTTCTAGACTAACAAAATGTTTTACAAGAAGAGGAAATTACAGACTCAGAAAAGAGCCAAAAAGGGACAAATTCCTTGGTTGATGCAATAAATCATAATGACAGTATAAACACTAGTTTTTGGCCCATTACAGCTCACCTGTAGCAGGAGTTTCATTTGGACTTCCTTTGACCTGCAACAGGAAAAACTTGTAATGACGGAGTCATACTTTAGCTGTTCAGGGAATACCTGGTTGACTAGAGTGTGATTTTTCTGTATTAAGGACAATAGCTTAACCAGGTTGCAGAAGTTACATTTTCTATCTTTTTACTTAAGATTTGGATTTTGGAAAAAAAAATATATCTTGACCGTAAAAACAAGATTCTTTGTTTCTATGTTCTTTAGTTTATGCCTAAAAAGTGCATGCAGTAGTTCCAAGTAGTCATCATGCAATGTGAAAACAAGATATGGAAACGCTATGCAATGATTTTAACAGTAGCTTTACATCGACAAATATTTCATCTTTCCGATTGAAATTTTTCTTTTTTTTTTTTAAATACAGCTAACCTTTTAATCGTGAAAATACTCATTAATCCTTAACTCTTTCAGTTTCTAACAAAAACGTTGTATCTGTCACAGTCCCGTTCAGTGTTGCTGCCGCCATGTTTTAAGTCTTCCCTGAAACTCATTACGTCACGTAACCCCACGATGTTCAAGCATCCGCAGAAACAACATGCACAAAACCATTAGAGTGATTGTATACGTGGTTATTTTTTCCTCCTGACCCAATCCTGAATAGGTTAAAACCACCCCTCTTGATCGGATTGAAAACTATTTCAGATCGAGGCCGATAATCTCAGCTTACATGTTTACTTGATGTACTTTTATTATGATTGGACGTCTGATCAGATCAAAACTGCTCCATGCAAACGTAACTAATGATGCTTGGTTTGGTCCACAGCCGCAGTTGAGGGTAGAAAAAGGACACTGGTGCTCCAGCCTACGTCCATCTGGTCATATTTTGCCGCCTGTTTTTAATAAAGTTGCATAAAGTAGCATAAAGACAAACTGTAAGAATAAATAAACAATCGCGTCACAGAGGTTTTCACTTCAGAAAGCTCACACTATCGCACAAGTCTAATCTACAAGCATCCAATTAGAAAACAGTGTTTTTCCTGGTTGGCTCATTAGTGACAATCAGATGAGTTTTCAATTCAATTTTCATAAGAAACAGTGACTTAGACCCTTCTGGGCCACTACAGTTCCAGACCTGAATAACATAAGGACTCAGAAAATATGACTATATTAAAAAAATGCAGTTTCTCTTTCTTACAAGAACAACCAACTTGGTGGATGCAGTAACAGATAAGACAAGAAGGTTAATGCGCATGCTGCTGTCAGTTTGGAAAACTAAACTCATGTAACATTTATACAGATCAGCGACATAAACCATAAACTATGCGGTAAGAAAAATCTAGCCATGGGATTGTTTGTCAGCAGCACTTTCAAGGCAAGAATTTTCTAACCTTATGGCAGAAAAGCTAGAACTATGACCCACTCAATACTACCTTTCCAAACCCGAGAACACATAAGATGAAATATTTATCTAAGCTGAGAATTCAGCTTCCAGAATCAACACAGAGTGAAGAAAATTAACAATAAATGTTTTGGTGATAAATTGTCTATATACAGTATATATTAAAGATATAATGGGCTCTTTAACTAGTTCATTTTACTCTCTTATAACCATTACGTTTTGTTTTAAAAATACCATAACTCATTCTTATAATTAGCCAAACATTCATGAGTAATACTGTTAAGACAAAATAACCGTGATGCTACTTGCTATTTCCATTCAAGTGACACTCTTATTCCCCTTTTACAATGGAAGTAAAAGCCATCAACGTTTTATGCATGTTCCAAACACCTTTTTCATAAAGTGTTTGTTCAATTTGTTTATACAAGAGCATCAGTCTGCATCTTTCTAAATGTTTAAATGGCTTGTGTATCTTAGGATGACGTGTAGTATTTTAGCACACATTATGCTTGTGCAAAAACTTCCCTGTTATCAGTGTTGACAAGTTGAGGAGTTTATAGACATGATCTGTCAAACAATCACATGGAAAATGGCCTCCACACTGGAATCTGATAATTGAAATTCAAATAAGCACATATTTACACAAACATTTGAATCACTAGGGAAAATTCATTATGCGTAATAGCAGCCTTTTCCTTGACCTCAAATAATGTTGACAAACAGCATGACAGCATAATGGAACCAGGCTGAGGAAAGATAAATATTCCATCTGCAACACACTGGAATCCCTCTTTAAATCTGCAAACACAAACACTGTGCAACAGATTGTTCATTTGAAGAAAGAAATCTGTATCCAATAAATACAGGCTTTTTCCCTCTGGTCGGACACACTTGTCATTTCCACTGCTGTACTTTAAATTTTACTGTGGTTGCAAACAAAACTCAGACACATTTATGTATCTATTTATTTTAATGCTGCATACTGACTACTTAGGGAGTTGTAGGTAAAGTTATTTATAGCTGATGCTGTCAAAAACTACTCTATTATTATTTTATTTTTTTTTGTATGTAAAGTGAATGATGTGACTGCTGTTGAACAATTTAATACAAAAAGTCAATGCCAATATGCATATTTTGTTATCTACTCTGGGTAATGCTTCTCTTCACAACCCACCTAAAAAAATATGAAATGCCTTGAGCCCTTTGTGTTAGTTCCTGTCGCCTCACATTAATTTCAACACATTGTTTTTGTGTCAGAACTGATGTAATTTGTCTGTGCATGCTTGCAGTTAAAAATTAAACAGACAAATGAATGTGTTGGTATCTTATACAAAATAGTTTGATATATAACAGCTAGATTATCCTGTAATTTAGATAAAGAAACTAATACAGACCACAACGTTGCATAAAAAGTTGAAATATCTTCCACATTTGAAGAGAAAACAATTAGCATTTGCATGACAATTTGGGAGCCTGTTTGATACTGCATGTGCCTGCTTTTCAGCCTTTGCTCATTTAGAATTTTTACTGGATGTTATTTTAGTAAGCAAGTATTTTTCATCACTTTATTTTCAGTGTATTATGGAATTGTCAGGTTTCACGGTCTTATTTCTTGTGTTTGGCTTTTGTCTATTTGGGTTTGTTATATTTAGATTTTGGTTTATAGTCTGGTGTTGGTCATGTTTAGTTTGTTATGATTATGGGTTAGGCTTTGGGGTTTTGTGGTGTTTTTAGTTCTGTCATGATTTTGGTTATATTTCTGGTTTTTGTCATGTTTAGTTTCTGTTTAGATCATGGTTTAGGTTTTTGGTTTTGTCATGTTTAGTTCAGTTTTCCTTCATGTGCTGTGCTTTTTGTCCCTGGCTCATTAGCTCACCTGGTTTGGTTTTGATTCACTTCACCTGTTCTCAATTTGTTCCCCTGTGTACATATACCCCATGGTTTCAATTCTTCCCTGTCAGATCCTTGTTTGGTTTATCCTTGTCGTGTGTGGTTTATGGTTAATGCCCTGTTATGTGTGGATTTTCTGTTCCTGGGTTTTGGAAGTAAACCTTTTACCTGCATCATTCTGCCTCCTGCCTGATCTGCCTGCATTTGGGTCCTCACCACCGCCACCACCCATGACAGGAATACTTTACACAATTTGTGATATACAATATATCCCCACAGATTTAGACAGTATCACAAAATGTGAAACCCACCAAGTATTTCAATACCATATTATTTCACAAAATACATTTGTATTCTTTATATTATATTATTATATATAATAAATATACAATGATATGCTGCCAACGAATGGCATATCACGGATTATATCCGATTATATTATTTCTTTTTAGAAAACACTTGTGATATTTTTAAAGTCCTAACAAAATGTCTAGCATGGTGCCATTTGTCTCTGCACATTAACAGATTCAATCTTAAAAATAAAGAAAATATTCACTAGTGAGGCTACTTCCCTTTAGAGATTCCAGTTTGTTCTGATTGGTCAGCTCTAATGGCCTTACCAGAAACCATCCAACATTTTGCCTCAATTCTGCTGAAATTAAAAAAAAACTGTATTTTAGCTCATGCGTAATTATTATACAGCACTTTAGCTCGTTCCCAATTTTGTGTTTAATGGAGAAGAAGGAGGCACAGGTGGCCCTGGCAGAAGGACTGTAAGGACACCTGCATAATCATCCAGACTGTCACTGAATGACATGGGTCCAGTCTAACCACAGGCTTCACTGTGGTAAATATAGATAGATAAGCTTTAATCTGTTGCATTTCTTCATTTTTCTTATTACTTGCTGAGGCCATATATGTCATGCCATGTGTAATCAGAGGGTGCTTATCAATCACCAGCAACTCATTCTGTTTTGTAAATGCAGTGCAAAAAACATCAAAGCGTAAGTAATAAGCTTGTATTTTGTATGAAATAAGAACTACTTGAATGATCTGTTTCTATTAAGCAGTGAAAAACAGAAGCTTATTAAGTTCGATGCCAAACTGTCCCAACATTGGCCAGTACACCCTGTAATGTAACTACGGTTCCATAATTTATGCTGAAATTATATAGTGTTTTGCCCTAGAGAGCAATTTAAAATAAATGTTATTTTAAAAGTACTTTCCATAATCACAACATTTGGAGCAGTACTTAATAGCAGTACCTTTAAAGATGTACTTTAGAGTGGCACAATATATCATATTTCATACTGTCCCAACTTTGGGTCTGTATGAAAAAAAATGCAAAAATAAAAGAACACAAATATGCCCCACCATAGTTCTTACACAATAAGAAAAGTGTGTAAAAATCCACAGATCCACAGTACCAAGTGTGCAAAGACTGCAAAGGCTCATGGGAAATGCATAGTCAGCAAGAATTTAACCTTTTGTTATTGTTACCCTATAAGTTTGAGTTATGTTGGAGTTAATTCCTGTGTTATGTTTACATTTAGACAATGATGTTGGGATGTTCTGTTTCAATAGCAAAGTTGAACTATGAGTGTAGTGGACAGAACAGGAAAAGACATTTTTATATTGTTTAGGCCTAAATAGATGTGTCCAAAATGTTTAGATGGAAGTCATAGTAAAATCAATGTAAATATTGGCTTTCTTAGCAGAATTTTGCATGTTATTTTACCTTCAGTGGTTATGTGGTTACTTTGAGTGTTTATGCTGCTGCTACCCTGTTGACACAATTACAGCTCATGATTTAAGACTGTCACGACTCTGTACAATTCCTCTTCTTATGCACACCACATTCTCTGTTCGGTCCTCTGCTTCACCTGCCTCACAGTAGGTATTTATGTGTTCGGTTAGCTGTGTTACTGTGAAGGGGCCAGCACATATGTCTCCCTGAACTCTGTGAATAATTTAGGCTAACAGCTATTCCTATAAAAACCCCATCTATATTAATGAGCAGCCTCCAACCATTTGGATCACTGAATGAAGGTTGTGGTCCCTTCATCGTGTCTGAGGTGCCTAAGAAGGCTCATCTCACCAAACAATCTCAGGCAGTATGAGTGGAAGATACAGTGGGATAAACAGGTCTGATCAAATTTGAAATCACACAGTTTTACAGTCTTCTCAAAGTAAAACGATTGAATTTTACCCCAGTGAAACATTCCCATCTTGTCAAATATTTTAAGTCAAAAAGTTTCTCTGCACACTGGACCATTTGGTCATATTGGCAGGGAGTTAACTGCATATTGGGTTCAATTTACTTTTTATGGGTCCTTACTTGAACCGTTCATGAGAGTTATGATATCTGCTCTGTCAAGTCCACAGAGCAGAAATTAGTTTGATTTCATTTGTGGAACCAATATGCATATCTATACCATCAATCCTACAGCAAATACTAAAATCTACAAATATGAGGCCTATTTCATGGAAGCACATTCAAATCCAACTAATAACTTCTGAAAAATAGATGTTTCTTTTATAAAGAGAGGCACTGTTGTGGAATTAATTTCCCTTCTCATCTTTTCAAATACCTGGTTTTCTCGGTTTGTTTCTTTTTCTACCTTCAGTGCCAAACATAGACAAAGAAAAGATACAATGTGTATGTGTGTGTAACATACACTCACCAAGCAACTGTACCAGTAGCTGGTAACACAAAAAGCTATTTATCCAATCACATGGCAGCAACTTAATTAATTTAGGCACGTAGACATGGTCAAGACAATTTTCTGAACTTCAATTATGTGACTTTGAATGTCACATGGTTAATGGTGCCATTTGGGATATAAATAAATTAATTATATATATATATATATTGTTGTTGTCAGCACACTCAACTATGTAAAGAACAAAGTGTTTAATAAGAATAGTTCATTCATTTAGATCTAGGATGTGTTATTTTAGTGTTCC
>JBAMHW010000015.1:7555415-7569313 GCA_037177495.1 Rhadinocentrus ornatus | reverse complement strand
TGAGATTCTGGACTGTGGATAACACACACCTGACGCTACACCCGGAAGTCCAAATGTTAACCCCTTAACTCCCGGTACCGGAGCTAAGAATGCAAAGTTAGAAAATTTCTAGACTTAAATCTGCATAATGAAGCACTAGAGGTGCATGGATGGAAGTAATTGTGCATATTGTGAATATTTCTCTCTCCTCATCATCTAGAAGCCGTGAGATTGTAATCCTGCTTTCTGGCTGTTCACTTGATGGCTGATATTCATCAGCTATTGTTCCTTCTGTGTTTAAAGGAAAGCAGCTTCACAGCTTTAAATTCATCCTGCTGACCTTCTACCTTTTTAGTTAGTAAATCCTGAACATTTCATCCTTCTTTGTCATGAATATTTGATTTTGTATATAGTAAGATTAATAAATAAATATTTTAACTGTTGGCGTATAAAGAAAAAAACTGCAGCTAAATGTGTTTGTGTGTTTAGTTCAGGGGTCTGCAGCCTTTACAATCCAAAGAGCCATTTTTCCCTCAGCCAGCTAAATAAAAATCCTTTAGAGCTGCAAATTTTACGAGTCCTTTTCAAAAAGGCAACTTAATATATATATATTTTTGATTAAGAACCACCATAGGATATTTGTTATTTTTAACCACATTTTCATTTCCATTTTTTGGCTTTAAAATAAAGAAAAACCTAAAACATTTATAAAATGAGGATTGAAAGATTGAAAGATGTAGATATTTGTGGAAAATGATGTAAAGTAACAAAAAAAAAAAGAAAAAAAAAGTTCATAGTTTCCAACCTACTGACAAGAAAAATAGATTAAAAAAAAAATTACTAGCCAGGTATTTTGAGGCATTGTGGAAGGTCCAGAGAGACACTTGCAGCTACAGAGTCGCAGGTTGGAGACCCTTATTTAGTGTTTGTAAACTGGAATTTACTGGATTTTCTTTATATAGCCATAGGCCTTCTTTTAAAGGAAAGAGACATTTTGCGTGTAACAATGCAATTAATCGCGATTAATTGCAATATGTCATGCGATTAATTATTTTAATAGTTGCCCAGCATATATGTATATATAATTTGTTTAGTTTTTTTTTCTCTGTGATGCTCTAATGCGGCTGTGATGCTGAAATTTCTCAGTCTGAGATTAATATTATTACTGTCATTTTTAAAGTATATCTGATACAGTTGATCACTACTAGTTGGGGAATTGCATTGAAATGAAGATTAAAGGCCAGCAAAGTGCAGTATTACTTCCCCATCCATCCATTCAGTCTGTCTGTCTCCTTCTTTTTCTTTTCCTAATAAACACCCAATAACACTCTGCCATTCCTCACCAGAACATCTGCTTCCACAGCTGGCCATTTGTTTTCATGGTTAGTAATTCACTTATCAACAAGAGCAGTGTATGACCAAACGGCTAATCAGCAGAAGTGGGGTTTTCATTTTAAAGCTATTTAAAAAACTTCATGGCCAGGTATAGAAAATGTGTCACTGTGATGGTTTTGTATGAAGCAGTTATTCACTGTTCAACAGCTTGCTTTTAAGTTGTGTGGCCTCCATCCAGTGAAACAGTCCTGCCTACCACCTGTCCCATCAGTGCTATGCTGACATATTTATTAAAACGAAATTAGCTTGCTCTGAAAATGATTCTTCAATGCATTTTGGCATCTGTGGTTAGAATGAAATTGTAAAACTGCTATAATCACACTACTGGGTCAACACATAGAATTAAGAGTAGCAGTTTTAATCTACTTCCAGAATTCCTCTTTAATCTATCTAGTCATCTATCTAAAAATAATACATATTCTTTTTTTTATATGATGTTATAAATTTACAACTCTGACTAGTATCTGAGGCCATGTTCACTTACAACAAATGATATGTCTGCACACCCACCACATTTCTATCCTCCACTGCCGAATAGAGTGCAAGACACATTACAAAACTAGAAAGACTGAAAAGGGGAATGTGGCACAGATCATTTGTCCCTGTCAAGAACAACATAAATTTAAAGTTATGCTCTCTGAAGGTGTATGACAGCATAGCAGTACATTCACTGTAAAAACACCAGTTCTATGTCATTCAAGAGATTTCAAATGTGCTATTTAAGGCAGCTCCTGTTAACGTCAAAAGAAATCTACAGAATGTGATTATCCATCTATTTTTAGTGCAATTATTGGACGCATTTGAAAATGGCAACCGTCTCTACAGGCTTTACCAGCATGGGGGGGAAGTGACAATATTCTGAGGCTTC
This sequence comes from Rhadinocentrus ornatus, assembly GCA_037177495.1. Lineage (NCBI taxonomy): Eukaryota > Metazoa > Chordata > Actinopteri > Atheriniformes > Melanotaeniidae > Rhadinocentrus > Rhadinocentrus ornatus. Next base: position 7,567,071 of record JBAMHW010000015.1, on the reverse strand, counting down.
TCAGCATGACACAATCTGCCAAAGAGTTATGTGTGGAAACTCTGTACATTGAAATTACACAGAGTGACAAAAGCAAAGCTTGAGAAGCGGATTATTATCAAATAAAAAAAATCTGATTCTATCTTCCAATTTCACACTGATCAGCTACAGCCTAATCCTTTCAGACACTTATTTAAAAGGGAAAAATTATTGCTCACAACACCACAATGTATGACATTTGAATGGAAATGGGACATTTAGTATTTAAAAAATAACTACTTTGTAAATATTAGCTTCATGGTTATGTCACACAAGAACAAGTAACTCCATTTGACTCCCAGTACAACCACATAAACTGGAAAGGTTTGTCCCAGCTTCACTGACATCAATAAATGCCAATTCTTTATTTTATTTTTTACATAATCTACTTATGGTTTGGCTGGGCTGTATAAACCAAATTCCATATTTTATTTATTTTTTTACCTGAATTACGATATAATATATATAACTTCATATATATATAAATTGTTTTTTCAAGTAACAAAAGAGACAGATCTATTTTACAGCCTTGAGTGAAGCTGACTGAAGTTAAAGTAGCGGTATATTAAATTAAAAGCTTATAAAACAAAATGAATAATACTTTTTATAACCAAAACAAAATTAGAGTTATGCAGAAAGAAAAGATACTTTAAAACTAAAACAACCTATCTCAAAAAAAGCAATATTTACTGTAAGCCGCAAATTAGTGTGCCAAATTTCAGGATTTAAGGTATTCAAAGCCACTACTGTACCTCATCTGGTTTAATGTTTTGTATGAAGGCTGAATCCCAACTACAGTGGCTCAGTTCTAACATAAGCCCTTTGTAGCATCCTTGATCTCTGCCCCCTCAAAATATCTTTTAAAATACAGTGTACTGCTACTGTGCTGGAAGACAAAAAATGGAAATTGAAATAAGTCTCATTGTTTGCTTTTCAGACTTGTGCATTAGCAGCATACAATTTTAAAGAAAAACAAAGCGAAAATATCCAGAAAGTGAGTTTCCAGAATACCTTGTCTGTTCTCAGACGAAAATATATGTATTTATTGATGTTCAAAAGGATATACTTGGGATCAGGAAGCTTTGGACTCCAGTGTGTAGCTGGCGGAGGATTAGTGTGTGTTTGCAAAGATTGTTTTGGCCCAGGAAAATTATACGATAAAACATCTCACCACGTTAGAAAATAACATACAGCCCACGTAGCAAAAGACACCAACCGACTTAACTCTAAGCAAAAAGAGCAAAGAAATACAGATGAAAAAAAACCTAGATAAATGAAATGGCCATAATCTCCTACTTTTGTGTTGATACTTAGTTAGATGAAAGGTTGCTTTAATTTTCTCTTTTAAAAAAAGTTTATAGAAACCAAGGTTTATCTGAAGAGGTTCTTTTTCTTTAGATATGGCTTCTTATTCTTCAGGTGTTGCTGATTATTTTTACTTTTCACGCATTTACTCTTGTTTTTGGATAAACCTTTTAAGTGTAAGGTAAGTATAAGAATGTGGATAGATTGATTTAAAATTCACATGAATTTGCAAAGTTGATCCCATTAACACAAAAACCATCCTGTGTTTTACCTGAGATGAGTCACTTATTCTGCTATCATAAGGTACAAGTTCTGACTTAGCTGTAAGACATACAACAGTCAGAGGAAATTGAATTATTAGGGTCCATGTTAATGTATACCATGTAGCCATGTTTTTTTGTCCTGTTTCACTTTTTTGGAGTCAAGCTTCTTTTATAGTGAATAATGGGTCCCTGCACAGGAAAACAATCCAAGTTCTACCAATAAAGTGGCAGAGGTATATCATAGCCCTCATTAAGCAGAGCCATTATGAACCTGCTGTTGCACAGTGCCACAAGACAGGATGAAAAACTAGCTTGGTGGACTTCTATTCTTCTGGTCTGGGTGAACAATGCAGCACTCCTCTCCCTTAATATCTTTTCAGCAGGCTCAATAAAGTGGCTGTATATTCATGCTGTGTCATTTTTGTTCAGTAATAAACCATCTGTTCCAGTTCTCTGTAATTTTACCTATTAAGAAAACGATTTAAAGGAGGCTTCTGCTTTGGATTTTGTATAGAAAATAAATGTTAAAAATGTGTCAATGCAATGTAACTTCATCACCATTAGAAAAAAAGAAGAAAATGTTGCTGTTAATGAAGTAATTGTGTAATTGTATTCATAATCCAAATTCTGTGCAGATTTACAGAAAGTTGAAGGATTCATATCACAGCCTGCATGACAAGCTTTAATACTTGTGTACTTATTAGAAAAATGCCAAAAGGTCTGTGAGTTTGAGTCTACAGTGACTTAGGCCTAATGTACATTTGTCATGACCCTAGTTAAATACAAGAACAACAGTAACCACAATATTGTTTCCTGTTTATGTGTTTTATTATTTATAATAGATATTGCACATGCATCTTACTGTCTACCTCATGACAGTTTTTTTGCACAGCTAATCATTGATTGTCGAATGTTATGTAGCGCACTGCACATTTATAGATTATTTACTCTGTTTTTTTTGTTTTTTTTATCTTTATCTTCTATCCAGCATTTCTGGGATTCAGTGTGGACGGCAAAGTAAAAATTTCATTGCTCAGGGAAATTTGATTCCTTACTGGGCAAATGACAATAAACACTTTGAATCACTTTGAATCTTGAATATGCAGAAGCTTCACTTGGACAATAACAAATGCACAACTATACAGCTTCATCCACTGGCTTTTGTTGCAAACATAGTTCAAATGACACAATCTTCTCTATGGATGCTGTGATCAGGAGCTACAATCATGGGCGCCACTCACATTTTCTTCAAGCACACATTAATGCAACATTTCAGATGGAAGCTGTGTAAAGACAAGAATTTTTTTACTTGTTATCAAGACAGCTGACACTTTATTCTTAATCCCATAGTTAGGGGCTGATGTCCGCAATCCAATGTGGAATAGTGAAGCATTCTAATTATCTCAGAGAGTCATGAATTTCTGCAAACGCTGTCTCTGGGGTGCAATGTAATGCCGTCACTTCATGTGACTGGAGTGTCACTCCCTGGGAGGTAGAGGTGTACTGTACTAGTAAACAAGAGAACAAACACCTCACTATAAGCAACAGGAAAAATCTTTTAAACATGGTACTTTTGGTGTAAAAATTGCATTCCTATCATATATGGCTTTGTCCATACTTCATCTTTGCTAAACACGTGTGTAGCATGCATTTTAATTTAGTGCTTTAACAGATAAACTAGGCTACATGCAAGACCAATAACATACTGCACTGTCATCATATTACAACATAAGTGAAATTAAAAAGAATTTTAAAGAAAGACTGATGCTGACTGACAATTTGCCCTGATATGTGTTATGCCACACCGTCCCAGCTGTACGTCATTTAGTTTTTTATCATCTGAAACCCAAGATCCACAGAATTAGTTAGTGAACATGAATTATTTTGTTCTCACATTTGCTTCCAGAAATCCCATCAAAACAGTGAAGTGGTTGCATTATTTTTGCAGGCTGTAGGTACACACTGAGCTTTAAGTTTGCCTGTTATCATTGCTTCAGACCACATACACTGCAATGGACGGCACATAAACAAACATGCAAGTGTTACAAAATATTGTTTTCAAGTAAGGAAAATGCATAAAAAACCCAAAGGAAATTATATATGCAATGTTTCCTGATTACACCAAATCAACTGAGGCCCTTTTTTAACTGCATCTTAGAAATCAAATCACAGATGGCAGCAAACTCACTTCAGCTCAGACAGGACAAGACAGAGGTTTTAGTCACTGGTGTAGACAGAGAAAAAACAACAAACTTTGAACTCTGGTGGTAGAACCAAGTGAACACGTGAGAAACATTTGAATCATATCTGACCGAAACTTTGGTTCAATATTCATATAAAAAATGTCACAAAGATTTATTTTTTTTACCACCTGAACATCAGAGTTGAACAGTTTTTCTCAAAAGCCAATGCAGAGGCTTTGATGCATGCATTTATCACCTATAGAACTGATGAATGAAAACTTTAGCAGCACTGCAGCAGCAGAACTCTGCAGCACATCTGCTGACAGGAACCAGGAAGAATACCCACATCCCTTCGATCCTAGCATCTGCATTGGCTTCCACTCTCCTTCAAGGTTGATTTTAAGGTACTTATGTCTTCGGCCTTCTTCTTGTTCAGACAGACATTCTTACATTTTATGAGCCCTCCAGAGCCCTCATGTCCTCTAATAGGCAACTGTGCATGTAACTGACTTGCGAGGGTAAACGGCCTCAAGAGACTATGTTTAGTTTATTCAAAACACTAGCCGCCTATAGGCACATCCCTCTGGTCCAACTTATTAAGGTCGCGTGTGGTAAAGAATCGGCACAGATGAAATATTCCCTCAGGATCACAAAGTTTTTAAAAAATAATTAAGACAAGGACACAAATAATAAAGCCAGTAAAACTAGCTTAGGAACGTACGACAGTGGTCACAGTTGAAAAAACCAGGAAAGAAGGCATCGGTGGAGAAAGGCCTGACCCGAACTTCATCCCATAAAAACCAACAAGTTAACATGCAGTTTAAACACATATAAATAAAGATTAAAACCTGCATTTCAATGCACATGGGCAGATAAAAGGAAGGGGACTAAATAGGAGAGGTGACCGCCTGCACACCCCAAACTGGACCCTGTCACCACCTCAAGGACCCCTGCAAACTCATTGGTCTGACAGTCAATGAGTCCTAAGTGGCGGTTTAAAAGAAAGTACTAGTTTACACAAAATAAAGACAAAAAGTAAAAGTACTATTTAAAACCAAGTGAACTGGCGGAAAAAAAAATGGCTTTGGTGTGAAGGTTTGGCATCTTTTAGGTGGCCGCAACCTTGAAATACGCTGCTTCCAGTTACAGCAGCTCAGAAAGGACCCTAGGATGTTCACAGAAAGACTCATGGCAAATATTCTGGTAGGTTTTATGCTCCACGTTTGTGGAACAATCTGCCAGGACCTGAGGGTGTCTACAACTGTTCAAGACGTTTTTTCTCTGGCTCTGTTTTCTAATTCTGCTGTCTTGTGTTTTAGCTTGTTTTGATAGTTTTAGATGTTTAAAAATTGTTTTATGTTTTGTGTTTAGCACTTTTTTTTTCTGCTCTGTGTATTAAGTGCTCGGCAAATAAAATAGAGTTAAATTATCTTTGTTTACCTATAACCTTTATTTATTTATTTTTTCATACTCAAAGTATAAATGAAGTTTACTGTTTAATTTATATGCTCAATTCGGAAATTAAACCCAACAAGTAAAGACAGCATGAGGTATGTAAGGTCACGATTTAAACTAAAAAGTAAAATATTTCACTTTTTCCCACTGACTTCAGCTTTAACACAAATGTCTTCCATGTTTGTCTCATTTTGTCTATTGTAGCTGTGAAATTGTTACATTTCCTACAATATATTTATGCCATAAGGTCCTACCAGGTTTTCCCTTATTAACAGCAGTTAATCCCAAACAGAAGAGCTCCTTTCCTCCCCAGCATTTACATTTGTCACTACAGTGCCTTGACAGGCTGCTCTGCCCTGTCTATAACCTAAGAGCGAATATTTGTTCTAATGTTGAGCTGAATTTTGATTTTCCCATGGCTCTTTCTTCTTTTAAAAATAACCCACTTTAGTTGTTCATCTTCTAGGGTTTACCAGAGTTCAGACTGATGTTCAGTTGCTGAATTGGAACATATCTAACCATCAAGTTCTGCTACAACACTGGATTATTACATCCACACACACACACACACCTACACACCTACCTACACACACGGCTTGCCTTCCAACTTGCCTTGCCAAAGGACAATTCGAAATGTTGGGGGCCAGGAAATGAACCAACCATGCGACTAGTGTGAAACATGCTGTACCACCTGATCCACAGACTTACAACGGCTTTACTGACATTTTTCTTTTCTGTTCTTTCCATTTTCTTTTCTTTTTTGTCCTCCAGAGATGCAATCAAAACACATCCATGTAAAAAAACAAAACAAAACAAAAAACAAAACATTACTATGTTTCTATGTGCTTGAATGAAGACATTTCTTTATCATATTATACTGCAGAGTTAAAGTTTTATTCATATGGCTTCATCAGAAATAGTCCTAACATCAAAAATATGATTTAATTCCATTTTTTATTTTTTTTTAATTAATTTTGGGTTTCCTTGATGAATCATCCATAGTTTGTGTCCAAAATGGCCTGTGTGTTGATATCCAGCTGCTGGTATGTGATGTGGTGCCGTAAAGCCAAAAGCAGCTGTCTCATGATGCTCTGAGCTGCAACATAAATATATTAAATGCTTTTTCTCAGCCTCGGGATTCTGCAGGGCAACGACCGCTCCAGGAATATACAAAATGTGAGTATACCATCAAAGTGAGATGGAAGCACAGTGTTTTAAGGTTGTAAAATTATGTAGTATAGCTTCAAACCTATGTAAATATGAGAATCAGAAGAAAAGCTTTTGACAACAATACAAACTCATAAATGCGAAGCAGTGCTAGGTGCTTTTACATGTCCAGATGGGTAGGCTTTCTTAAAGCAAAGAAATGTGGCTGGAAAAAGATGAAGATGCAAAAATGTATTGTTTGTGTTTACGCATCAGATGCTGAGTGAGATCAAAATATCATAGAAAGCTAACCGATTGATTTGTTCAGGAATAACAGGGTTAGAAATGAGGATGTTGGCATCTCAAAACTGAACTACTTTGTCAAAGTCTGTAAATTGTACCATCAGGGCAAATTAACTCCTCTGCAAACCAAGTTGAGTCTTGATGTCTAAGAAATAACAGGTTGAAGGATACATACTATAATAGTGACTCATTCTGCTTTGTAGCAGAACCATCCTGGTGGAGACCCAGACAGTATCTGAAGTACAGTATTAAACCATCTGAAATCTGAATGAAAATGCTTTTCAATCGTTTTGTTTGCTGCAAAAACCAGACATGCGCTAAAATTTCTGGCTACTTGCTTAACTTAGGAAAAAATTTAATTGAATACATAAAATTAATAAATGTTTTCATACCAAATTATTAGTTCAATTGTAACTCTTTGCACCACCAAATGTCAAACTGAACATATTACCATGTTAGCCTAAAAATAATAATAATAATTATTATTATTACCTAAGTCATATATTGGCCAAATTGTGAAATCTGCCTAATTCTACTTATCTAAGACATGATTCACTGTGCGTCACTGTACGTAAATAACACCCTAAAAGTATGACTTGGGTCACCGGTTTTTAAACTTTTTCTGCCGGGCCCCCTTTTCACAACAACAATGCCAAGCCCCTCCATCTCCTCCATCCCACCACCACTACCACACCCACCCCAACACTAGTAGTCTTTAGTCTATTGGCTTCTTCTTATTTAATAATGGAAAAAAACTAGATAATTGGCAGAAAACTGTATCCATTCCTCTGCTTTATTGTGAGGCTTTTACCCTGGGAAACTGGACACTAATGTATATAAGATGCATTGAACATTTGACACGATGGATGCTGCTTTAGTAAAACTACTCTGCTATTTAAGACAGTTAAGCAGTTTATTTCTGAAGTAATCAACAGACTATTGGTTGTGTGAGGATGAGAAGTGTATGTAACTTGTTAGACTTCAACATGACAGATGATAATATTTTGACATACATATCTGTTGATTCATTAGCATTTGCCCTTTGGTACTTTCACAAAACATTTAACTAGTAGTGCCAAAATAATTTTTATGTTTCCACGTTCAAACCTAGTTCAAACACAGTTGTTTTGTAATGTTCCTGCACATAAATGTGCAGTGAGTCACTTACTATATTGAAGAACTGAGGTATCAGAATATGTTACAAAGTAATGTTATAGATAAAAGTGCTACATAATCCAACACAGAGCCAGCTGCCACCATCGCCAGTTTTAGATGAGACCTTATCAGACCTCTAATAATTAACACGGAAGTTCCTGTTGATGCAGAAATTCAATGTTCTCTTTCATTTCAAGTGAGCTGCTTCATCAATGCATTAAGAGGAAGATGATGGTAAGTGCTGCAGTGTCCGTCACTGCTGTCAGAAAAGTTGCTGCATACAAAGTTTCATAGCAGGTGCAGGAAGGTCACATATGACAGCTTGCTATGAATTAACATGACAAGTTGTTTGAACAGTGATGACAATGATGAGGTAAATATTTATTTGCTTTGTGCAGTTAGTTGTTGCTGTGGAACTTTTGTTTTAGTTTTTTTTTTTACCAGTATAAAGGTTGTTTTGTTTGTTTGTTTGTTTTTTTGTCAGTGATTATGTCAGTGCCTGTGGATGTGATTTTCTTGGAGGATGAAGCAATTAAAAACAAATACCCACAAGACCTGTGTTAATGGGCACAATGCCTTAAAATTACACCCAACCTTATTTTATTCAATGCAAGCCAGACCATTGAAGATGTATCCAAGAAGTGGATGTAGCTCTTAAATCGAGAATCGTTTGAACCCTTGCAATACTTCAAGATTAGCTTAGAGAGAGATATAGATATATATCTATATATATCAAAATATATATATATATAGATATATATCTAAATATATATAGATATATATCAAAATATATATCTATATATATCTATAGATAGATAGATATATAGATAGATAAGGTAGAGCTAAACAAACAAGTAGAAGAAAGAAAATGGTCTGGAACAGTCACAAACCATCGTCTTAATTGAGCTTTCACTGAATATTTGTCAATACTAGTTTACTGGTAGACTGAGCCAGAGGGGTTTCACTGACTGTTGGGGAAACCACAAGGGACTCATCAGGTAGTTAAAGCAAATTAAAGCCCGCCCAGAAACAATAATGACTAGACGCACGGTAAATTGGTGGACAGGAATTATTCTCAGGTTAGTAATCTGAAATGACAAGACCTCCTCCTCTCTCAGTTAAAGTCAATTTTGTGTCAGGGTGAAAGAAATACTTTGTGACACAATGTAATGATGACAAATAAATTCAAGGCAGATAAAAACCTTTGATGGAAATTCTCTACCATTAAAAGAAATGTGACGATACTAGTTGTGTGAAAAGTACATCCCATCGTATTACTGGCAAATCCTATCATTGTCTTTAGACGGTGGTACACTTCTACATCATCACAAGAAAATCCGATCAGTTCTTCAGCAACATTTAATCAAAGGTTTTGAAGCTGCACTTCCCCCTGCATTACCATTTCCTTCATATTTGACTCACGACTATGGAGTAGGGGTGGGAATCTTTAGATACATCATGATTCAATTACAATTTTTTTTTTTTACATTGCTGATCCTTCAGTTTATGGCATCCACTTCCAAAGCCAGAGGAACTGAATGGAAATTTCAGGTGTAGCATTTTATTTGCCTATGTGTTTTTTTTATCACATGATTATCCTGAGACACACTTTCCAGAGTTTGTTTTCACTGCATTGCTGGCGACACACAGCTGTATTTTTTACACTGAGCCCCTGATTTTATTAATGCTGAGTTCACTACATGACTGCTTTCACTATGTTAAAACCTGGATTACAAAACTTATCTTTTTATTTGAAAAAAATATGTGTGTTGCGTTTTCAAAATCTGAGATACATACAGAAAATTTGACATCACTAGTTAAAATCAGTATTAGTATCAGCAGACCTTAGGCAGCAGAAACTAATTACAGCAAGGTGAGTGGTAAATGGGCTGCAGAAAAGCATTCTCTCTAAGTTACAGAGGCCACAAAACACACCCCCTGGAGTTTCTGAAGTGCTCTCTCTGACAGAAGCACATCATATCTGTTGATTTTATTCTAAAGGATGTCTTGAACTAGTCTGCAGAAGTGGCCATTTGTCTGCTGGTCATTGGAGTGCAGTAATAAGTCATTTCACATCCACTCCAAAAACCCAATGAGATGGTTTACTTGTGAACTTACCACAAGCAAGTGAGTCACCCATTCCAAACAGTCCCATCATGACTCGCTCACACATCCATTTACAGTAAAACATGAGATTGTAAATTATGTTTGAACAAATCCTTATTTCACACTCAAACATGCCATTGTGTGTGAAGTTATATGCATTTTGGAAATGTATCTTTAGCCTCATAGCACAATAGCCCAAGTCATCATTTAAAATGTTTTAACGGGGTAATGCACAGCCAATAAGCAACATTAGGAAAGACAACTGGAAAGATATCACAATTTGGCCAAAATATGACTTATGCTATGAGAGAAACAGTATTATGGTGTGGATTTTTTAATTAATGAGAGGCACAATGGACTGCAACCAGTTGCGGAGGCCAACCATAGCAGCATAAAAGAGAGGATTCCTAGTGTAATGGATTACACCAGCATCCCAGGTGGAAGAAGTCAACTCTGTCCTACTTCGCTGGCTACACAGAAAAGTTCAACTTCTGTTTAAATAGACTAAATATTTAAATCCAGCCGCACTAGTTTATGAAACTTGTTGGAAATCTAACAGTTATAGGTACTTTGTAGTTGCATGCCAATGATGCACAAGAAGCTAGTTATAGGTACTTTGTAGTTGCATGCCAATGATGCACAAGAAGCTTAATTCTCCTTTATAATAAGTAACTACAAGTCTTGTAAGCAACATCTTTGACCTTTAGTCATAGAAGTATTGAAAGTAATTGAATGCTACTGTGTGTTTGAAATAAGATGTAGGTGGTGGGTTGTGTAAGAACAAAAGAGCTTTTACCTGCTTTCCACCTTGCATCCTGATTGGTATGAAATCTATAAACTAGATAAAAAGATTAAAATGAAGGTGACATAATGTAATTCCATTATAACATAAATAAAAAAAAAAAAAAAAAAAAAAAAACTTTTAGGTTCAGTGCAAACAAAATTCAGTGTTGGAAGAAATAAAAATTCTATTGCATTTGTTTTTTAAGCAAAACCTAAGGCTAAAAATACACTTTCAGGACAGAATCTTTTTCATCATCATTGAGGAACTAAGGTCCATTATCATTACAGGATTATATGCTACCATTATTCCTAAGCATTGCACATTAAAGTAGGAACTGTAAAGAAGAGCTATGGTCTCTACACATGGAGATATATTGCAAGCAGGGTTTCACTTGACAAATGAGGAGCTTGGCCTGCACTTATTTATGGCTACTTAAAGCTGTCAGTTGGAGATGATAAAGGGTGACTGCTTGATTAGAATGTGCTAGATCGGTCCAGTCCTTGTGACCTGTGACAGGAACAGATGAGCGAGGGAAAGGTGGTGATAACGCCTGTGAAAGTGTTTTTTTCTTGACAGGTTCACTGGTTTAGGATTTTGGCAGACGAGTAAAGGATGACTGCAGAGGATGCGAATGACGGGTTACCTTGAAAGGTGTGTCGATGTCAGGTCCATTTCTTTTCCATGTCTAACCCACATTTGTGGTAACTGACATCAAAGAAGAGTTGAACTGGGTGTCATGCATTGATTATTATTATGCAAGAGAGAGAGAAAAAAAACTGAAGTTGATTGATTTAAAGGAAAATTGAAAAGAAAGAGGAGGTACACAATGTTTCAATGGGTCATGACGGAAGAACTTAATCTGAACACCGACCCTCCCAAAAAAAAGAAAAAATCAATTTGCAATTATTGTCATTAGTAAATTATAGCCAATACAAAAA
>JBAMHW010000015.1:7531973-7555315 GCA_037177495.1 Rhadinocentrus ornatus | reverse complement strand
GAACACCGACCCTCCCAAAAAAAAGAAAAAATCAATTTGCAATTATTGTCATTAGTAAATTATAGCCAATACAAAAAATAATGGTTTCTCCATTCACCTCCTTTCCAACAAGATCAATCCAAAAAGCTTTGAAACAATCAATCAAGATCTAAATACTTTGGTTTATGTTATACACCTACAGATTATTGTACTTGACATGCCAGTAAAACATTCTACAAGTAATTTCAATTGGAACATTAATAGAGTGTACAATCAATAATTCTTTAAAGGTTGAGCTTTCAGATGATCAACCTATTGTATGTCCTAAAATATTTAGATAGCTCATCCACTATCTTCTGTAATGCAGCTAAGCAGTGATTCAAATACTGATAGGCCTTTTTTTGCCTATTTTCCCCCTTATTCACTTCTGTGCCATCTTGTAAAGTGGATGATTTTGCTGAAGAGTGCTGTGTTGGCTGGTGGACCAGGATTTGCTGAGAGATAAGGAGCCACAGAAAGCAGACAAATACCAGCAACAATCCAACCTGTTTGATCTCAACTCAAACTGTCACTAGAGGCTTTGCTCAGAGCTGGTATTGCTGGGAGATGTAAGGTCAGTCTGAAACCTCAGCAAATATCCACAGGTGGATACTTGCACACTACAAAGTGTAAATATCCACACTGTAGCTCTCAGTATCCTTTCAACTGGAGATCAACAAATGCAATGAAATGCTGATTAAAAAAGAAAAGATAACAAAACAAAGAAAAGTAGTAAAGTTAGGAGAATATACATAAGTAAAAATATCTAAAAAAACAAAAAGGAAAGTACCTCTATATTATATTTGATATGCTACATGTAATAGGTAGAAAAGGTTTTGCTCAGTTTTAAGTTTTCATTAAATGATTCATTTATCTCAATAAAACAGATCTGAGATGCAATCAAAACACCTCTTTCACATCCAGTAAAAATAATCCATTCAAAGGATTTAAAAAAAAAAAGCTGATTGCATTTAATCTTCATAAAAAACAATACAATTTCTTTTTTTTCCTTTTTTCATCACAATGGTTCAAGTCAGTATATTATTTTCAACCGGTGTAAAAAGTATTGAACCCACACATGAAATTAAATGGGTTTATCCAAAATATAATGAGCAATTTGTTAAAAATATGTAAGTGAATAAGCTGTTTAATTACCATAAAATAAAGTATTCATGAGAAAGAAGTACCTTCAGAATGCTGTAAACAACACCGTACATGGGTCATTAATTTGTTGGACTCTTTAACAGGGCACTATATTAATGTAATCTCTGTAAACCAAGGAGATTCACTGCCATCTTGTGGAATTTAAACAGGAAAGTCGTCCTTAAGTTCAAGTAAATCATTAAAAAAATACTCACTCAAATAATCAGCACTACAGAAAAACAATACCTGCCAGTTAGAGAACATATCACAGCCTCATTTACAATGAGGTCCTATGATCCACACATCAGGGTGTAATGGAATCAGGCCTTTAGAAAAGGCAACAAGTAGCTCTAACTTCCTGTTGCCAAGTCCCCATCGCATCCACTTTACTCTTCTGTAAAGTGGAAACAACCAATGGCTGTTTCTCTCTGCAGAAACCACCACAGGTTTATCCAGGCCGTCTTCTTTCTTTCTGGTTCACTTGCTCCAGGTGTGACTATGACCAAAGTGGCTGTACTGGAGGCAGAACAAATTTAAAGACCTGTTAAATGTAATCAAATCTCTTCATTGCATTTGCCTTTTTGATATGTATTAGTTTAATTTTGTGTAAATGAACTGTAAATCCATGCAAAAGTGAAAGAATAAAATAATAAATGAAAATGTTCAATTACAGTGTAACTGAAAATAGTTAATGAGCCAATGTTTTACTTTGGTTGGTAATGAGAACTTTTGACAGTATTTTAGTCCTCATTTATAAAATTTTCTTTAATATAGCGTAAAGATAATTTTCAACAGTGTGCTGTGTTCAGTTCATAAATGACCAAGTTGCATCTAATAGAGCGCCATGTTTTTGTCATCCCCAGGCTCTTTAGGCATTTCCACGGCATGGTGCTGATCCTAGCTGATGGAGAAGCAAGGCCACTTCCCAGACACATGTTTATGAATCTTAATAGTTTTAGCAGAGGCAAACTGCACTGAATGCCATTTGAGCCAAAAATAAGCTGTGAAGTACGTAAAGCTCTGTTGTGATTCTTCAGCTATAAAGTGAATTGATTCCAATGTAGCTGTTCTGAGAGAGCATACAGACAACAATCAGAATGCCAAAGCCTGAGTGTTTAAGGCACACAGATTCCTTGTCAGTGAGGAGAATTAATCGTGCTTGGAGCCTTTTGGGCTTGTGAGTAATGAGCATGGAGACGGGCCACCAGAGGGGATGTGATGAGGATTTAGAATGCAATTCATGGCAGGGAAGTACTCCATCACAAAGATCTCTTCTCCCTTACCGCAAATGGACAGAGTTTATGTCTCTTTCCTGTCTGATTTAGACCATATAGATAATTGCAAGTTAAATGAGTTCATGCCATCATTTTAATTTAGAACATAGCATTACTAAAATCAAGAGGGTAATAAAGTTATTCATGTAATTTTATCTCCATTTTAAGTAATGGAGAACTGTTATATCACCTAATTAAATGCAGCTCTTTAAGATTTATTTACACTCAAACCATCATTAGGAAGCGTTCTTTAGATCTACGAGCATATGTGTTGTCATTTTTAGATGTCTGTAATTTTATTACTTAGTGTAGCAGGGTATTCTTAATAGTAAAATCTTGATTAAAAGATCAAGATCTCATCAGTAAATTTAAATATACAGCCTACAAATGTTTAGCTCATCTTAAAAAATGGAAAGTAAATCTGTCCACCCAAATTTGAAGCTGGAAGCAATGACTCCTTTTCTGGCAGTAAAGTTGCCAGGTAATCGGTGGCTCTGGGAAATCACTCCTTAAGAAATAGTTCAACTGCCTTATTTTCACTCTGTGCAAAGAGAAGCAAATCAGAGAGACAATTACCCTGCTTTCCAGGATATCTAACTATTTTAAGTGGCACATAAACTCATATAAAAACATGTCAGAATAAGGAAATATTATTCTAGCATGTTGCAAATCTATATCTCAAACCTTGCTCATTCATTTCTAAGCATCCCATTATCAGCTGCATGAGCTGTTAAAATTAAACTTGGATTTGTTTGGCCTTTTCTGTTTTGGATACCAGATCACCTCTGGTTGTTGGTAATCTCATCAGAAATAGCTTTTCATTACTGAACAAAGATGCCTTAGCTGCTCTGGTCTGAAGCCCAGAAAAGAGGGGCACAGCAAATGCGGCACACAATTCCTCCACCAGCTTTCATAGATAATGCCCAAATGTGACTAAAAGCCATCCAATTGCTATCTTGGAGAAATGGCAACACAATAAATACAAGAGTCCCAATCACAGCATCTCCACTGCCGTTCTGTTATCTTGATGTCAAGAGTTTGCCATAATATACGTACAGGCAACAGTGGGCCACTGGATCAACTGTGGCCATGAGGGAAACTCCTGATATATCGAAGCAGTCACATGCCTTCGAGTAGAGACCATCAGATAGCTGTAACACGATCTGAACAAATAAATGTTACTAAGTAAAAGCAGAATAATCATCAATCAAACAAATTCATTAGCATAAGTAGCATAAGACTAAAGCTATTGTTCTGAGATCCATGCTCATAGTCACCAAACTGCTTTATTGCAGCTTTTCAGTAGGACCCAACATATTTAACTGGATCACTATTAACTCTATGTATTTTACAAATAAACACTATAATGTTAAAAAATTGTGACTATTAATTCAAAAGGTGAAATCTTGACAAGCCATGCCTTAAACTTGCTATTTTTTCATACAAACAAAATGGCTGATTTAGCTTCAGGCTTTGTTTGTGGAAATAGAGTTTAAATTTAGCCATGGAACCCTTTTACAGCTATCATGGTGATTCCTGTGTACTGTTTGGATAGCACATCTTCAAAAGACATCTCAGTTCTCAAACCTGACCAGAAGGCATGCATTTCTTACGCTGTTGAGTTGTGGAGAAATGTAAAATTAATAATAACAAAAATCTTGGTCTTGCCTAGAAAGCAGCTGCAGTTGTTTTGTGAATACATCACAGTGAATCTCAATTAGGATCATCTAACACCTTGATGAATAGTGAGTAACAAAGACTCAGCTGATGTACTGGTAAGGTTTCCCCACAAGAGCAATCACACTCCAGAGAGACAGGCCAGGCTGTCTAGTTAGCACCTCAGCGGCAGTTCTCTGTGGTTTGCCTTGACTGGAATGACAGCTATGCTGCATGACATTTCATCAATATAGGAAGGGTAAGCTGAGGGGGTTTAATTTTCTAATCTGGCTGGTTTATGTGAGCTCAGGCCAACTCAAAAGTCTATTGAACTGAATTAGAGGTACTGTACATGGAAGGACAAGCATGTCAAGATGCTGGTCCCATTTGGAACTTGTACTAGTAGATTCTATAACTGCAGAGACATTCAGCATGCTTGTATTTCCATGTATTATTCAGCACAAAGACAGTTTCCATGGTGTGTCATTTCACTTAAGTACCATGGGAGCAACTGTTACCCATGTTTTGTTCATAATTCCAATGCCATGGTTACTACACTTTGAGGGTTGGGGACATATGAGTCGCAATGCAGATATTAAATCATGGCAAAAATATTGGAGATTACTTATAGACACAGAAGTAGTCCTTGTGCATCTACAGCTTATTGAACATCTTAAGCCAAAATTTATGGTTGAGGTAGAATGAGAGGTATATTAGTGTTGTCAGAAAGTCAGAAAAGTTCATCCTCTACATAATATCCAGATTAGGAACTATCAGGTTGAGGCTTAGCTCTGTTTTGTCAAATGTCTCTTTTTCATTCAAAGCCATTCTTTGTCAGCTCTGACTGATGGCATTTAACCCATATGCTGGTTTTTCCATGGCATCACGATAAATGGTCGGTATTTATATAACACATACATCACATTCACGCACTGATGCCATGCAAAGCGCTTACCACGCCCATCAGGAGCAACTAGGGGTTCAATGTCTTACCCAAGGACACCTCGACATGAACTCGACTTGGCCGAGGACCGAACCGGCAACCCTAGGGTTACAAGACGACCGCTTTACCTTGCCAAGCCACGCTGCCCCTCCCCGATCACAGAAGATCTGACACTGTCTGCCACATCAACTTACTAAAATAAAATCTTGTTACAGTCACACAAATACATTAATGCAACATAACAAACATGCCTCTGTATTACCATATTTTGATGCTGTTATTCAACACAATGTTTCATGTTTATATTTGACATTACTTGTGTTTTAACTATTGTGGAAACCTAAATGTTGTCTTTGAATCAGTAAAGTTCTTTTAAATCAACTCTTGGGAACCATGGATTTGTGAATCATGTTGATAATAGTAATCTGTTCAGCAAGTTTTTCTCCAGACCAAAATGGTGAATTAAAGTGAATTGTAATACTTATAAACAGCTTTGACATTTCTGGAGCTGTGCTGCCAATGTGACAGAAAAAAAAAAAAAAAGTTTCCATGGAGAAAGCAGAACATAATCCCTCTCAAAGGGAAATTGGACAATGAAAAAAACTAAACTAAGCAAAGCATGTTTAAGTCAGCCACTGATTCTGATTCTTAATGTGACAAATGAATTAAACATTCTGATGCTCGACCTTTATCATCAAAACCTTGTCCTTCATCTGATTTTCCTATTCCAAAGTCAGGACTACATCAAAGACATGAGAGGAAGAGCTTATACTTCATAAATGTCATAACCTTGATTATGTAATGCATCGTAACATAAGAAGTACACTGCAGACAAGGGGATTAGTTCCTTGTTAACATGTGATGTTCCCTGGTATCCAGACAAGGTGTACAGTTTATTCTGAACATGTGAATAAATAGGACTAAGTTAATGTTGACATTTTTTAAAAGTTTGATAGAAATGCTGACTTCACTTTAGAGTTTTGCAGTAGTTTATCAGTAATGCTTTCCTGTGCCAAGTTACCTGCAAGCTATGATTTAGGTCACAGCATTTTCAGCAGTTTTAAGTGCTCCAAGATGAAAATCACAGCCTCTGGAGAACCATCTCTAAGCTGTTTCATTTATAGCAATAGGTCAGTTTTGAGCTCTTTTAACTCAACTGGAACTGAACTCCATACAAAAAGAAATTTCTGCCTAACTTTTATCACTTTGATCTGTGTAATCTGGAAGAATCAGAAGCCATGAAAAGAAAAACTCACCAGTCTTTCTTTTTCCATGTCAGCATGTGTTCTTTGAAAGATGAGTATGTTTTCATCAGTAATTACCTTTATGATAGACACACCTCATGATGAATTTGTCATTGGTAGCCCTTCCCTCTACCTCTGGCTATTCATCCGGCCATATCTCATCTGAGACACCACCCTCTCCACCACAGTCCTAAATAATAACCCAGTCGCAGTCAGCATCCATCTGTCTATACAGAGGAAGCCTCTCTTTACAACCACTTTCTCTGCACTAGGTTACTGGCAGCAAAAGCAGACATTTTCCCAAAGGATTTAGTATCCAGTAAAAGCCACGAGGCAGCAGGTTTGTTCATCTCCAGACCAGTCTGAGTGGGAGTCAGCATAGAGTAACAGACAGGTAAACAACTCTTTTGTCCATTTGTGTCTGTGTGTGACTAAAAGTGTGTAGCAGGAGGACTATACACCAGTCCTCACCTCGTTATTTTATCCAACTTAATTACAGTTTTAAAAACTAATGTGAATCTTTCAGCTGGAAGATTTTCTGATTGATTTTAGAAGGAATCTGAGATTTCTCCTTTAAATAGATAAAAAAATTTAATTAAAAATTTTTCTCTTTCTGCAGGGTGATTTCAGACACATAGTTTTCCTTTGGTCTTCTATCGTTTTACTAAAAAACATGTAGCCGTTACAAAAGCCTGCTTTATACGTCTGCCTAATACTTTTTTCAAGATATTTCAAGGTATCTTGTTCATCTTGGGCTCATTGAGTACTTGCTGTTTTTAAAGCATCTAAATCTGAGAATCTTTTACAGGAACAGAGACAATAGAATAATATTAGTTGATGTTGTGTAACCATGTGAAGTTTTTACAGGGTCACAGGTAACTGCATTCTGGGAGCTTTGCATCATCAGCATTTGTTGGACTGTACCTTGAATTATGGACGTGCAGCAGGCAGACAAGGATGAGGCAGATAGTGCATGTCCTCAGTCACATTACCTGCTTCACTATATAAACTATGTCTGCAGTCAAGTCTCCAATATGATAGATGAAAATGTGGTTTTGTGTCAATTTTCAACAGCAGTACACACTCCACCTCATGAAAACAGGGACTATTACAGACATACTGTTAATGATATACATCTACCATCTTACACAATAATATTATGTCACAGAAAATAGACTATAAAGTCTATAATTAAAGGTATGGAGATTATCTTAAAAACAAATCTAACAGAAGGGCTGCACTGAGGGGGAAAAAAGGTGTGATTACAAATACATTTTAACACCAAACTCCATGGATTTATTAACACATATGTAGTGACTCTTTAGAGACTTGGTTGAATCTCTAAATTCTTACTTGTACAAAGCAGATTAGACTAATGTTTAACTAAAAAAGTTTCAATGAACACCACCCTGGTTACAAACTGCATCTACATATGTATTTATGAAGACATCATTATGTGGCCTGTCTAAACTTAAATATTTCTCACTGTATGCACAGCAGCCCGCAAGAACCCACAATCCTCAGGTAAACAGAAGGTGATGTGTTCAAATGTGAAAGCATTAAAGCACCAACGCAACGGCGTTGGGGCAGGTAGACATTTTTCTGCAAAAGCAGTATTCATTTACTTAACCACAAATTATGCTGTTCCAGTGTAAGTTGTTCTGAAAAAAAGCTTGGAAACTACTACCCCTATACGAAATGTCTTGCAGTGAGACAGAGTAAGACAGATAATCAGACCAAAAGCTTTCTGAAAGATGTTGTTTACTAAGGAAAACAAAATGCCTCAAGCAGAAAAACCAAATGTGCAGAGTACATCATAATGCATCATAACACCAATCTCTTCCTTTGTAACAGGCGCCACTGATAATGATCACTTTCTGTTTGCAGGTAACCATTTTGACAGATAACGCTTATCAAGATGTGGAAAAGAACAAAGAACCCGGGCCAGTCTAATACCAGATCATGTACAGTATTGCATTTCCTCTTTTTTTTTTAGTACTTTTTCCCTTTATATTTTACTGAAGAGTTCATTAGACATTTAAAGCAAAAAAAAAAAAAAATGTACAAAGTCTAAAAGTATACATGTTATTTCACCTGATGAGGAATAACACAAGTACTGACACATTTTGTGTCACATTTTGTAAATGCTTGAAGTGTAAAAAGGATTTTTATTCCTTCAAAAGGAAATTGATTCTTTCTAATAAAGGATTATACAAATAGTGCTGCGAGTAGATATTTGCTGCAGCTTTGAGGTCACAAAGTTTGTTATATCAAGACAGAAAATCTTTAGTTTAATCCAAAAAAAAAGAGGCTTTTGCTGTAGAATTTATTGCCCAATAAAAGAGGGCGATAGATAACATATTTACAAATGTGAAATAAACAGTTATAAACAGTGTATGTGGAGAAAAATAAGCTGGTGAATGCTCAGTCTTTTAAAACAAGATTAAAACCTCATGAAGCCCAAAATGGCATCAAATGGTAAACAGTCACAGACACAAGCTAAAGAAACATATATCAGCAGCCAAAGAGCCAAATATTTCCTTCATGGGTTGACAGAGGAACACACTGGGTTACTTTCCATGTCACAGAAACAAAGCCTAAATGTCTGTCATTGTCGTCGACACTACACCATTTTTTTATCCTGTACTTCGAAAAGTGTTATAAAAAAAGGCTTGACACATTCATAACTTACTCGACAATGATAAAAACCATTCAACCCCACTAGATGCTGCACATTACAGTCCCTCCATTTACTGCACAGATTCTGGTGGAGTTTCTGTAACTGACCAACTATCTGTACCTTTTCTCTACACCTCAATGCTTCTCCTGGTTCAAATAACATTTCCACAAATATAAGTAAATGGCTGAATGATTTAACTTGCAATTTCACTAAAGAAACCATTTCTGAACATTTTATGTTGGACATGGTTTATAATTCATGATGTCCCACAGCAGCAGTGCAACATTCCCTCGTGGGCCTCGGCTGGCTTAATGAATTTTTTTTTCTATCCCAATGTAGGTTTCTCTCTTGTCCACCAGTACATTCAGCGTTTTAATGAGGTGTCTGGCAACAAGACAGGTAAAAGGAGAGAGCTGCTGTGTTTCTGCTTGATAAGCTTGAGTATTTTTAGATGGTACAAATAAATGACTAAACTGAAAAAAACAGTCTATGATGAATAATGGAATTAATATTGAAGTTGACTGTGCTCAAAGCAGTGACGTTTTCACATCTGCTAATATTTTTCCCTCATCGATTCCTGTGTGATCATTTATCTTTGCACGTCTACAGCCTGGTCAGACAATGTTTAAGAGCCGAGTAATTAGGTGAGATTGCAGAGTAAAATTCATGCATATGATTTGTAAAGTATTTGAGTGAAGTCTCTATTAATTCTATTAATTCTTAAGCCAACTTCATAACATCAAAAAAAGGAGTATGTCTGTAGAAGATAATCAGGTTAACAGCAATTTATTCTATGTTTCTGGCAAACAGATTTGTTTTATTATTATTTATTTGACGGCTATATATAGCTATCACTTCACCTGTCACCTGCAGCAAATTCTTATCTAATTAATAGGCCAATACTGGGCTTCTTGTCACTTTTTTTCCATGGTGATATAAATGTATGTGGTTGCCATAGAGTCAACACTGCTCTCAATACACGTCGAGCATTATTTAGAACATGTTTGACATTCCTGACATCTGCTGGTAGCAAATGAGAAATCTGTTTCGTTCTAACAGAGTAGAAACCTGCCCTGATGATCGGAACATAAGTTGTATGTCAAGTTTTGAAATAATTTGTTTTCTCTCTTCTCTGACCTTATTTAGCTGCCATCCGCAGAAGATCTAAGACCCCTGGGGTGGTGATCACGCAGTATTTGGCCAACTTGCCGGAGGGTAAAAGCACCCCAGATTTTCAATGTAAACCAGTACCAGTAACTGTCAAGGAAGGTATGTCTCTATCATATGTAGCATTAAACTGGAACTGCATGAATACAGAAAAAAATAACATCACAATGTGCTGGTTGGAAATTGAAAATATTCTATGATTTTTTTTAATACTGATGTCACATAGTACTCAAATTTTTAGGTGTGACAATAAATTAAATTCTTTCAATTATGCTCTGTAGGAAAAATGGCTGTTTTCAAGGCTGTGGTGACCGGTGACCCTGAACCAGATGTATCTTGGAGAAGAACTAAAGGAACTTTGTCAGACAAGGAAAAATTTCAAAGAAAATTTGAAGAATCAACAGGGGAATACATATTAGAGGTGGGTGACTGAACTCCAAAGGTCCTGTCAGTGGTGGGCAACTACTCATTACTTCATACACAGTTGAAACAAAACTGTGCAACACTAAAGCATAATAAAACTTAATTTATGTGTTATGTGAATTAAATACCTAGTTTGTATTTTCAGATTCACAAAGTGACTTCTGCAGAGGCGGATACATATAAATGCTACGCTGTGAACGACTATGGCAAAGCTGTCTGTACAACAACGTTAAATTTAACTGAAGGTAAGACACAAATGTGCTTAATTCTACATTTCCCTCATGTGTTTAGTCTTGTATGCTTAATTTTTACTGAATTTTACTGAACTTTATTCAGTTTTTATGTCAGATACTTTATTGCCTTTTTTAGTGAAACATATGCAGTTTATATGATATTTTGCATGAATACAAACTTGTTCTGAATTTTGTTTTTTCAGCTTCAACAAATCCTGCAGATTTCAGAAAATTGCTGAAAAAAAGGTAATGCAAGCTACGAAAGCAGAATCCTGCATGAGTGTATCTTATAACAATAACAGAGACATGGAGAAAATGATTTCCTTATCTTTTAGTAAAGTAGCAGACGGAGAAAATGATGAGAAATTCTGGGATGCGATGCTGAATGCTGACAGGAGAGACTACGAGCGCATCTGTTCTGAGTACGGTGTTATAGACTTAAATATGGTTCTCAAAAAGCTTGAAGAGAAGAAGAAAGACAGAAGCCAGACAAAGCAAAAGGTATGGAAACCCTCAGGTCTCAATTCAGATTCATTATGTTCTGCTAAGCCGTTCATATAGTTCTCAATATTTCAGTATAGATTAATTTTACTTAAGAGAGCTGACATGAGTAATCAATGAAAGTCCATGTTTATTCTGAATATTTACAGCTGTGTGTTGTAATGTAAAATTTGATCCATAAAATGGATTTATTTCTTGCCCCACTAACACTTTTCCTGTCACTTCCAGGCTCACTGGCTCCAATCTCTATAAGTTTTCTTCCCCTCGCAATTAAAATGGATCATTTTATTTAAAGCTGCACCAATTGCAATCGGACTGCAATAACTCAATAAATACATTATTGTTACATTACTAATTACTATTTACAATTATACAAACTGAGTATGAAAGTTTCAAATGAAATGAAAAACCTAATTAAGGCCCATGAGGACTTTGTTATGATTGCACAATGAATCTTAAAACTTTGATACGTGATACTATCTTGTGTACCAGCAGGACAATGTAATACCCTATGATGATGATGATGATGATGCGACAGAGAAACGCGGTGATAAAAGTGTTGGGAGAACAAAGGATATCAGTATTAATGGTCAACTGCAAAATGACATGGCGGTGCATTATGGAGATGTTGAGGAGGTCAACTTCTGTATGAGACAGCTGAAGGAAGCAGGTGTTGAAGATGACAAACTTACAGAGTTTAAACGTGAGTTACACTTCTCTGTTCAGCATCTTGAACCTTCATGTTTTACTTCATATAAGAGCTTTTTAAAATATAAAAACTTCTTGGTTTTTGGAAATGACCACTTTTTTTGAATCAATGACAATTTTAAGCTTCATTTTAATCAATTTCCTACATCCATTTTTTTGTCAAAATAGTATTCAGTGATGTCTAGTTACGCTGTGTGGCACTGTGGCTTCAAAAACAGTTCTTTGTACACTGATGAAAATACTCATAACAAAGCTAAAACTTAACATTTTAACACAGTGCTCATTTTATGATGTTTGCTATCTGAACCTCCAATGTAGAAGCTCTTCTCTTCTATAGAACCAAACCTTGTTGACATTGAAGTGACATGTGTAATATGCAGATTAAAAAAAACGCTTAAAAATTAATATGCACCTTTTTTTTTCAGTTTCCAATGTGGACTTTGTTATCAAAATTCAGGAGATCACAGTTCAAGAGAGAGACCATGCTCTATTTGAGTGTGTTTTGACGCATCCAATCCCAAAGATCACATGGATGAGAAAAGGTGTGGCCCTGGAAGATGGAGAAAAGTACAGTATAACTGTGTCAGACCATAAACTGATTCACAGGCTGCTGATTAAGGACTGCAATAAGCTGGATAAAGCCATCTATTCAGCTGTGGCTGGTATTTCATCCTGCAGTGCCTGGCTGGTTGTGAAAGGTAAAATCTTAAAATGCAATGCAACAACAAACCTTTAACATCTACTCATGTCCTTATTGAAGAAGATAAACCATTTTAAGAAATACATGATGTTCTTTTGTATATGCTTAAAGATGAGAGTAACGCTGCATCTGGTGGTAAGAGGACACTCCATAAAACTACACTGGCTGGTGGAATAAAGGCTGACCTGGAAAAAGTGGCTAAAGAGCAGCAAATAAAGAACCGAGAAGAAATAGAGAAGATTTTAGAAGCTGTAAAGGCCAAACACGCAGCAGGACAACTGAAGGAAGGAATTGCATTAACATGTAATGGAGAAGACTGGAATGAGATTGATAAAAAAGGAAAAACAAAATGCAAAATTTCAAAAGAAGATTGCAAAGCTCTGAAAGTAGAACATTCAGGATGTGTAGTAAAAGAAAAAGAGCAACTGAAAGTAGGCGACCCTAAGAGTACAAAAGACACCAAAGGTCCAGCGGGTTTTGACACAGTAGCAGGTAACGTTTACATTTTCCTAAAATATTAACATCGTCGTTAACAGCAAACTAAGTTAGTTGGCTAAACGTGGTCTTTAGTTAAATGTAAATCAGTAAAAACAGCTCTTATACTGTTTATAGCGATTGTAGGAGATCTTCTTAGTTAAATGATACTGGGGTAATCCAAAGGGTCTATATCAAATGAAACTAATAATATAATTAACAATGAACAACACATGAAAACAATGATATTTAAAGGGTGAAAAATGTTACCTTCACTGATATTAATGTTTTTCATTACAAACGTACAACAGACGTAAAAGAAGAAAAACCTCTCAAGGAAAACAGAAACCTCACTGGAGCTGTGACTGATTCAAGATGCTTAAAGCAATGTGAAAATAGGGAGCATGGAGCAACCGGTAAGAACAGTAAACACAAAACAGTGATGATCTTAATAATTGCCTTGAAAACTGACCATGTGTTGTCTGTCTACACGCTGTCCATAATGTCTGTATTGATGTTGTCCAGTGAGAAATTTTAGAAAAAATGGAAAAGAAGAGCAAGCAAGCGGATCACTACGCAAGAGGATTAAACAATGACATTTCAGCAGGAAAAATTATTACTTTTAAGCTCTGCAGCTACAATTTATTCCTCTATATAAGATTATTTAAATGGGAGTGAAACCTTTTCCCCCTTTTTTATATCCCTAGTTGCTTTGGTTTCCTTCATGATGGCATTAACAAATGATGACGTATAAAATGGCATTGCAATAGTGTTCAGAACTTATAGAAATCTGTGTAAAGCTGTGTGTGTTGCTCAGATTGGTAACACAGATCCAAGAGAGCAAGCCAGCGACAATGAACCAAGTTTATTGCTGACCACAAAAAGCATCGAGGAGGTTTAAATGAATGATATTACAGCACATTTTTACAGTATTTAATGAATTCATGGCAAGACAACTGATTTTCCTCTCCATGAAGGAACTCTTGTTGCTACTCTTGACCCTGGTAAACATGTACATATTAATAATAAAAGGTTGGGCTTTAAGGTAAATATATTTTTCAAGTATATGAACATTTTGTATAAACTGTGTGTGTTAGGTGCTATACGGATGAACATGGGTATTTTGATAATCACAGATGTTTAGAAGCGCTTTTGCCAACCTTCTTAATAAAAACAGTTTTGGGCTCTGAAACTGAACTTCTTGGAAAAAGAGTTCAGAGTAAAGATTTTCACTTACTTTGCAACATTCAACAGACGTGTGCTTTTAGCGTCAGATTGTGTCGAATAAATTAGATGGGCAACTTTAAGGACCAGCAAAATTTGGGGAAAAAGTGAGAATTTTTTAATGTGTAGATTAAATCTTTTGCTAAAATAAAGAAGGGACAAAAAAACCCAGGTTCTTCTGTACTTGTATTTAAGACCCCTAAAAGTATAATTCATGTAGATATCAATTTAGATTTGGGAATTTTCTTTATGATTGAAAACACCTGTTTAAATGTGTTTTGTTTGTCCAGAGTCCAGTGATGAATGTGTTGCGGGAAACCAGCTTCAGATGTTAACCGAGAGTCAAGTTGAAATGACTGAATCCAGTGGAAATAAAAACCGAGGAGATTCTGTCAGAAACCAAAAGAGAACAAAGAAGATCTATTGGAAAGAAGATGAATCTGGTAAGAAAGAAAACACGCTGACTGCATTGATAACATGTACTTTAACTGTGGACTAAAATTTAGCATATTAGATGCATGACATAAATGGTTTCAAATCAGTTGGAAAGCTATTTGTGATACAGGTACTTAAAGATGTTTTACATTCAGCTGTATGAAAAAAAACAAAGGACAATATTAATTTTAATTAGAGTTAACAACAAAAGAAAAAAAGAAAGAAAAGGCTTGCTTTGCTGCACAGAGACAAAATGTGACTAAGCATTCACATGACAGCAGAGAAAGATATAGTCAGAGATCAAGTTGGAAAAACACCCTACTGAGCTGATGAGGATGCGCTTATTGTAAGTGATACAGTGCAGATTGCAGAGAAAGCACACAACAAAATGAATTTTTTTCTAAACCTTTTGCAGATTTTTGTTTAATGTACAAAAAGAGCGCAAAAGAAATTCCATCATGAACTCATGTACTCAACATTGTTCCTAATTTACTGTAAGCTTTGATCGCTAACCGCTTGCAAGCTACAGCCATTTAAATTCTTGATTATTTTTTTTTTTTAAACTCCGAAGTTTTAAAGGTTAAAAAACAATGTGTATTGTTTACTGGTTCCATCACAGATCTGACTGAACAAGCAACTGACAGTGATGAAAATGAGGACACTGCTGGCCAGACAACATATCGAGGAATTTTTAAGAAAAGCAAAAAGCCAAAGGGTGCTGCAGCCAATGGTAAGAGAATGCAAATTATTCACTACAGGATAGTGCTGTATAAATTAATTACTAAAAGACTAAGTGCTGTCTGGCTCCATGATGTCAATAATACTGTCCCACAGTTTGTTCTTTGATGGGTGGAAGATTGAATGGTCTACCAATAACCTTGTTAAGCATGTTTATCATTGCTCATAAGTTTGATCATAAGATCATCTTCTAAACCAAACATATATAAAACATTTTTCCAGATGAAAAGAATATCGCCTTTTGACTGGAAAACAGGGGATTTTGGCTTGCAACATCAAATTATACAACCCTATTACCTTAGTTTATATCAGAATATGCACTGATCTCCCTTTCATTTCCATACCAACCTAGCCCAGACAGTCCTGGAGCCTATCCTGCTAAAGGACTTTAAATAATTTTCATTAAAGTTACATTGATTTACCAACTATATTTAGGAATGTCACCCTTTAAAAAGGCATTAGACAAGACTGCTAAATAAAAACACTAAAAACAGCTCATGATGTCATTTTTGTGAGTTTATTTTCTGACTGTAACAACAATTCAATAAAATTCAGTACTTAAAAAATCCCCTTTGTAAAGCTGTGTGTGTTGTTTTCCTCACAGATCCGAATGAGCAAGCAAGTGATAATGAAACAAGTGACAACAATGAAAATGAGGCCTCTGCTGGCCAGACAAAGCATCAAAGAAGCTCCAGGAAAAGCAAAAAGCCAAAGAATGCTGTAGCCACTGGTAGGAAACCCCACATGATCAAGTTATTTTGCTCCATGATGCCATTTATTCAGTACAAGGAAAAAAACAACTATTTATGTAGCGCTTTTCAGACAAAAGGAAATCAAAATACAAACAACCAGGTTAAACAATACATATGACGACACCAAGTAGTTGATAACCAATATCAGAGCATAATGCAGCCAAATATGTTTATCATTGATCATACGTTTGGCTTTAGGAAAGATTGTATGTAACATTGACATGAACATGGGTGTATTGATAAATTACAAGAAATTTTTCTACGCTTTTAGGCCCGTTGTGCACTTGCAGATGCAGTTTTCGGCTCTTAAAGCAAACCTTTAGAAAATGCCTTCCAGGGTGAGAAAAACTTGACTTCAAATTCAAAACAGTGGATTGCAATATCAGAATGTGAACCCCTATTTCCTTGGTTTCATTTCAGAATATGGAGTCATCTCTGCTTTTATTAATTAATTTATTTATTTATTTATTTTTATTTTTTAACCTGTCTTGTCCAGCATCATAGCAAGCAGAATGATAGTCTGGTTGCTGTATTGTGCCGAACAATTTTGCTTTGCCAAGTGGAGGCTCATGGGTATAAGGCTCCTCTTGATAGTCTAAATCCTTTATTTATTTATTTACTGTTATTTATTTACTTTGAATCATGGAATCTATGGAATCTTGCTAGACCCGACCAGAGGGGACAGAAAAGGAAAGAAGACAGCAAAAAGAAGCTAAAGGGAAAGCAGAAAGAAGAGACAAAAACACCAGAGACAGAAGACAACGGCCCTTCAATCCACACTAACAAACTTCTACATTTGTACATAAACATACCAGAAAATTTCTTACAGCTTTTACAGAAACACAGAGCTGCCAGTGATTAAGAGTTTTTAAATAATGACCAAATCAAAAAGACATCACAAACGTATCACAACACTGACCAGATACAAACCCACAGAAAAAAAAAGAAAAATGGTCTCTTAGTGTACAAACCCACTGGACAACTCAGTGACTGTGTCAGCATGCAGAGGAGTTATCAGAGATAGGGAGTGATGAGTGAGATCATGCAAATGCGACCCCGCCTCCACGGAGGCTAGAGGCAGACCAGGGCAGCTCAGAGACCCGGGCCATCAGCAGCAACCCCAGAGCACGAACCCAAGCCACCCCACCCCGAACACGAACCAAGCCCCACCCGGAGGGTGGCAGAAGAGAGCCCAAGCCAGACCCCCCCGCGGTCATCTCTCCTTTTATTTACATAGCATTGATCATTCTAGTACAGATAGCTCTGGTGCATTGCTAACAGGAGTTTCTGTATAAATTGCCCATAAAAGATGTATTTAATTACCAACTACACTGAGGAACAGAGGCATCAGAACATACTAGACATAACTGTTAAATAAAACACTAAAATCACTCCAAATCTGATGATGATTGCAAGTTTAGTTTCTAAATGTGATAAAAATAATGTAATAATCTTCAGAATTTAAAATCCACTTTATAATACTGTGTGTGATGTTTCAGTTGTTTTCTTCACAGATCTGAACGACCAAGTAAGTGATAATGAACCAAG
Organism: Rhadinocentrus ornatus; assembly: GCA_037177495.1. NCBI lineage: Eukaryota > Metazoa > Chordata > Actinopteri > Atheriniformes > Melanotaeniidae > Rhadinocentrus > Rhadinocentrus ornatus. Next base: position 7,537,454 of record JBAMHW010000015.1, on the reverse strand, counting down.
TGACACTGAAGATGGAGACTCTGCTGGCCAGAAAAAGCATCAAGGAAGATTTAAGAAAAGTAAAAAGTCAAAAAATGCTGCAGCCAATGGTAAGAAACCACAAGTGATTTGCTACTGTAATGCCATATGAACTTATGGCCAAAGACGGCATTCTGCTCTGTTATCTCATGTTAGAAACCACTTAAATGTGTTGTACAGTTAGAAAACTAAGATTGCTTCAACTAAAGTCTAAAATATGAAAATGTTAAAGACCTAATTGGCTAAGTTTCTTCCATTAAGTTATTTACTGCCCAATTTTCATGTTTTTATTCCTTTTTGGTGAATACAATTTAACTGTTTACAAAACAAAAGTATAAATATTAGCTTGCATTTAATTGGCTATTCACAATTTGTTTTAATAGGTGAAATGTTTTATAGTCATAAACATGAATAACGTTTCATTTAATTAATTCTAGGTCTGGCTTTAGCAAGAAGCTGAGAGCAGCCATTTTTGTACAAGTTCTTAATTTTTCTTTTTTTATCATTATCTTGAGATAACAAGTTTTTTGTTTTGTTTTTAAACTATGAAAATAAATCTTTGTTAGAGTTCAGGACAGCAACTGTTTGTGTATTGTTAATATCCCTTTCCACACAGCTTCAAATGAAGCAAGTGACAAAAAACCAAGCGACAATGAAGACGATGACTCTGCTGGTCAGATGAAGCGTCAAGGACGGTCTAAGTCAAGCAAAAAGCCAAAGGATGCTGCAGCAAGTGGTAAAAAACCACACACAATACATCACTGTATAAAGCTGATGCATGCATCTCTTAGAATTATTCTTTTTAAGATGATCAATATGACAATAAAGTCCTGTGTTTTGTGATTTCAAATAGAAGAAAGTACATTTTCTGAAGATCTCTGTGGGTGTAAAGAGACTAAAAAAGTTGGTGACTCTTCCATACACGCGAGACGTAAAAGACAACTTATTGAGGAATTAGTAATTGGTGAGTAATCAACAAGCCATTGTATCACTACCACATTACTAGAAGGAACTGCAAATGCAACACCTCTTTGATCTATTAAGACAACAAAAAAAAATTTAATATTTATTTGATCTTTATCAACCTACTACTTAACTATTCATAGTACATATTTTAGTTAGGAAATATGAATTTAAAAAGATGAAAAATAAGAAAAAATCCACTGTTGGTTGTTATTAGATCCAGGTGTTCACATCATCTGGGGTTTGTCTGATGTCAATGCTATCATCAATGAGAATGCTGAGTTAACTTGCAAGCTCAGTAGTGAAGACTGTGAGGGAGCCTGGTTCAGAGATGGCAAAAAGGTTAGTCCTAAATATGAAATTAATATTTTTCTGCTGTGTGTTTGGCTGCCAAAGTATATTATGTTAACTGTGACAAAGAAGAATAACAAAGTTGTTACAGGTTCCATGAAGTGTGTGTGTGAAATTAATGTCATTAAAGTAGTTTTTGGACCAAGCTGGTCCCATTGCTGGTTCTGAGCCAGAGCATGCCTAAGCACCGGTTCTTTGACTTTCCACTGCCCAAGCACCGGCTCCTGGCTCTCATAACTACTTCAAAAGGTGTTTACTTTAGCAATTTTGCATTTAAGCCAGAAAGTAAAAGAGGGCTGGAATTTACTTTCATTGGTTACATGTATTGGTGTCATATTGCCTGATGTTTCTTTTTACGGGTCAGCCAAGGGAAATCTTATTTCTGTCACTAACATGTTGTTGTTTTTTCTGGTGACCAAAAATTTAAATATAGAAAATTAAAATTTGCCTAAATCTAGCCTAAACCAGCTTGTTTAGCATTTGAATGCACAACAAAATGTTCAGCCTTATACTACAACAATGCAATTTCCATTAGAGCCTCAATTAGGTAATATTTTACTTGTCAAGAGAATATTCTCATCTAACATTTCCTTTGCGTATAAAGTGTTTTTTATTCATTAGGGTCGGTTCAAATGTGCTACACATATTGGGATTTAGTCTAAATACATTGGATCTACGTGGGGTCCACATCGTTTCTGATTTGAATTTTGTACTTTAAAAGGATAATTTCTCACTGGATTGATTTTTTTGTGTATTTGCTCAATTTTCCATCAGATATCCCCAGATAACAATTTCTCCATCACTAAATATGGAGCAATCCATAAATTAGTCATAATCAAGTGTGAGGAAGAGCACAGTGGGAAATATCGTTTTGAAGCAGATGGTCGTAAAACAGAAGCGATGATCAACATCAAAGGTTGGGCAGTTTTTTAGAAAGTTGTTTAGCAAAAGTAACATTTACAGTCACCTATGGAAAATTATTGACACTGAATCTAACTGAACCATATCACCACGTCAGCACTGAATTGATCCTAACTTAACCTTTTTTGTCAGATCCCCCCAGATTCAACACTGAAGACCTCAGTGCTTTCACTGAGCCTTTGACAGTTAAAGTGGGTCACAACGCCATCTTCAAACTGCAATTTGTTGGTCACAAACCCATGAAGATTCAGTGGTACAGAGAAGGAGAAGAGCTCCAAGATGACAACAATACAAAGATAGAGAAATCTGAAAGTCACAGCCGTTTACTTCTGACCAGATGCCAGAGGAGAGACATGGGAGAGATCAAGATCAAGCTCAAGAACGAGCATGGCTTCATCGAGGCAGTCTCACAGCTTATTGTGCTTGGTGAGTGAGTTATGGAAAATGCTAAACTTAATAGGAATGCTATTTATCTTTTTCTTTATTTTATGAATGAAACATAATCCCCCTTTTTCTAATCTACAATTCACTTTATACCCAAAATGGTGTTAGCATTTTTAACACAGAATACATGGCTTATTAATGCATTAAATGTACTTTACCAAGGATGTCAGTGTCATTACTAACCCTTTATTCTTACACATGCTGCGTACAACATATTATTTGCTCTAAACGAGAAAGACTTGACAGATACTCTGTTGAGCTGTATTTTATAATAAGCTTGGTTTACCCAGAACCTACGTTCGGACAAATTCACTCTGGCGCCATGTGACTGCCTTTTTATTGTAAAGTATTGTAAAGTGTGGGAAAGTCAGACACAGCTAAATTGATCTGTTCTTCCATGTTCATGTTTTCAGACAACACTGTCTAGCCTGCTCTCATTGGTCAGTCAATGAAGCCCCTCGCTGGTTGGTTGTAGTGACATGCGACATCGACAGAAATGGAAAATGTTTCTATTCGCATTGCAAGCCCCGTGTGCACGTCTACGTGAACGAGCGTAACATTTCACATGCACGAATGTTGCCTGTCGCTTGGCTGGAAGAGGGCAGCGATTTTCGCCTCATTGTGCTCTTTCCCTTAAAAAGAAAGTTTTTTTCTGGACTTTGAACAATTTCTGTATATTTCAGACAAACCAACTTCACCTCTGGGTCCTGCAGAGGTAACCGAGAGCTCAGCTACATGTGTTGAATTTAGGTGGCGGCCTCCAAAGGATAATGGTGGTACGCCAGTTATTAGCTACATTTTGGAGCGTCAGCAGGTGGGACGAAACACCTGGAAGAAAATAGGGGAAGTACCAGGTGTGCCCAGGTACCGCGACACAGACGTGGACCGTGGACGGAAATATTGTTACCGAATCCGAGCGGTGACTTCAGAGGGTACAAGTGAAGTGATGGAAACTGATGAAATGCAAGCTGGCACATTTGGTAAGCCAAACTAGTACTGATGTAACACAATCTAACACGCCAATTCAAATTCACTATTTATCCGAATGACAGAGCTGTTAGAAATGCAAGTGCATATATTAAGAATTAAATTTCCATGATTTGCATCTCCTAAGAGTCATATTATTATCATTATTATCATTATTATTAAATTTAAATTAAAAATTAAAAGTCACTCTAGAGGCCTTTTTATTTGCTTGCTGTCAACTGTACAAATGCATTCAAATCTGCAGACATCAAATTTTCTGCTCATTGGAATGCATTTAGTTCAATTTGGTGTTTGATCTATACAGTTTCTACCAACACAACATGACAAAATTTGTGGAAATCATTTTACCCATTAGATGTATACGAAACTGCAGAAATTTTCATTAACCAAAAACTCCACGTTGTCTGCTGTCTGTGGCTAAATAGGGCAGGTTTCACAATTAAATGATTACTTTTACCTACAGCTAGCCAATAATTAGTTCAAACATGTAAGCTTTATAACTCTATCAAACTATTAAAGCCACTGGAATATATTTCATATCCATCCCAGCCAACATTGCTCCATTAAAGCACAGTTGCCAACAAAATATTATATAACACCTACTGTTTGTAAGGGCTACATGAAGAGTCTGTCCTGCTTGGTCTCACAAAATTTGTGATAATACGAAGTTGGAGGTAATCCTTGTCTGAAAAGTCCAAATCATCATCCTCCTGATCCAGTTAATTTGAGAGAGAAACTTTTGCCAACCATTAGCATCACCCTAAAATAAACAGACTGTACCTCTTCATGGTTATTTGTATGATAATCAATAACAACATAACAGCTCATGACAACGTAGCTAATTCAGTAAGAATAGTAAAGAGTCAGCTAATGCATGCTAATATTTATACTGTTAGTTTTATAAACAGTTATTCACCAAAGAGGAATAAAAACTTGAAAATTTGGCACTAAACAACTTAATGGAACCAACTTAGCCAAATGTATCTTTAATGTAGCAAATGTTGGCATATTTTAGATGTTAGTTGAAGCAATCTAAGTTTTTTTAACTGTACAAACACAGTTAAGTGGTTTTCTGTCTGTTCCCATTTTACAACACTATTCTGTTCTAACCTTCGTTATAAAAGCTGGGACAGAAAAATGATCTGTCTCCTGTTCATTAAAACAAAAACAACTTTTTTCCCGTGTCTCCATAAACAAAACAACGTGCAGTTTGCGGCAGAATGGTTAAAAAATAGCAGGGTAAGCCAGCCGTGGGTAACGAATAAGAAAGTGTATAGTCTTTTAAAGTTTCGTGTTTAGTTATGTTGTATATTTTTTTATAAAGTAATAAGTGTATGCTTGAATCAGGTTTCCAGAAGGTAAACATTATTTAAGGTTATTTAACATGTTACAAATCACGATGAGGAAGTTAGAGAACAGGACCCTGAAGGAGATGCAGTTAGTATCATGTATCTTTTTTTAAACTTGGACTTTTTCTACATATGTCGCATGGCATGTGTCCTGTGACTAAGTGTTAGTGTTAAAGTTCCCCCTGCATACTGTTCTTTCTTATGCAGTGTTAGCTAGTAGCTCAAAGCAAGCACAAACCACGGTTTATTTTGAACAATCAGAGCATAAAACCCCTCAAATACTTTTTCAAATGTCATTATCCGTACCGCTTATTCCATGACGGGTCGCGGGGTAAGCTGGATCAGGTGAGAGGCAGGGTCACCAGTCCATCGCAGGGCCAACATAGATAGAGACAAACAACCATTCACCCACACACTCATTCCTAGGGAGAATTTAGAGTCACCAATT
>JBAMHW010000015.1:7487501-7513573 GCA_037177495.1 Rhadinocentrus ornatus | reverse complement strand
TTTTGGTCTTAATTCCATTAACCGTGTTTGGAGGAAGAAGAATGATGAGTACCATCCCAAGAACACCATCCCTACTGCAGAGCATGGGGGTGGTAGCATCATCCTTTGGGGGTGTCTTTCTGCACATAGGACTGGGCGACTGCACTGTATTAAGGATAGGATGACCATTTATTTTGAGATTTTGGGGAACAACCTCCTTCCCTAAGTTAGAGCACTGAAGATGGGTTGTGGCTGCATCTTCCAACATGACAATGACCCGAAGCACACAGCCAAGATAACCAAGGAGTGGCTCCGTTAGAAGCATATCAAGGTTCTGGAGTGACCTAGCCAGTCTCCAGACCTAAACCCAATAGAACATCTTTGGAGGGAGCTCAAACTCCGTGTTTCTCAGTGACAGCCCAGAAACTGGACTGATCTAGAGGAGATCTGTGTGGAGGAGTGGACCAAAATCCCTCCTGCAGTGTGTGCAAACCTGGTAAAAAACTACAGGAAACGTTTGACGTCTGTAATTGCAAACAAAGGCTACTGTACCAAATATTAACATTGATTTTCTCAGGTGTTCAAATACTTACTTGTAGCTGTATCATACAAATAAATTGTTACAAAATCATAAATTGTGATTTCAGGATTTTTTTTTTAGATTATGTGTCTCACAGTGGACATGCACCTACGATGAAAATTTCAGACCCCTCGAAGACTTTTAAGTGGGAGAACTTGCAAAATAGCAGGGTGGTCAAATACTTATTTTCCTCACTGTATATGTGCTAGCAGGTGTACCTAATAAAGTGGCCATACAATATACATTTAAAATAAAACTCAAATGGCAAAAAAATGTTCTTGTTCTAAGTAGGTCAAAATTCATTAGCACCATTGTTTCGCCTTCACTTTGTCTTTCTGCTTCACCTGAAACCTCCAGTTTCTCAAAGGCTGTTATCTAAAGTCTGTGATGCAACATTTGAAGGACGCACTGCAATCATAGATGTGAAACACATTTTCAAAGATCCTTTTAACTGGAAGAACTGCTTCATATCTTATAGAATGACGGTTTAAGAGAAACAACCCCCTGAACTCACTTTGAGTCACTTTGCTTCTTCACATCATATGGCTGAGGTGTCTCAACATTCCATACCATATTGGGCAAAACTGAGACGCTCTCTGCTTAGTCTTAGCCTAGATTCAGAAGGATTTACTCTCTTTTCTCTTTCACCTTCTTAACTGATACCATTCTCCCTCCACCTGCCTCTGTATGTGAAACACCCCAACCATGAATATCTTAACCAAAGCCTCCTGCTTGTTGCAACTCATTCATGTTTGGATGGAGGTTGTCTATTAATTTGGATTTAGGAAAAGAAAATGACGAAGGCTGAAAATTTAACAGGACTGTCAAGAGGTAAATCTGATCATGAATGCCTTACGAGTGATGCAGCATGAATGGAAAGTGGTGTTCCTCTGAGCTGACTCCAGGTCAACCATTCAGCTGTCCAACATTCCTGAATCTGAAACAGAGATCTGTTAGTAACATGAGAGCATTACCGAGAGGACTATATCTGTCTATGATAATCGCACAGCGCGGCAGGGTTTCGTCAGAGGCATGACAGGCTGCCTATCACTGCAGCCAACCTCTGCATGACTCCATGATGATCTGAACAGATTTTCCACATATTCTTTAACGACAATGAAAGAGACAGGTACAGAGGCAAGACAGCTAAAAACAGCTTCTTGATGGTGAGACCCAGAACTTGCAAAAATACCTTCATGACTATATCTATAATGGAGGTGATTAGCAGTTTGATCTTACTGGTGGTTTAACATTCTTTTTCTCTTTTTCCAGCACTAAGATGATGTCTAGCCACTAAGTTTCTGTTTCACAGAAAAAAGCACAATTTTAATATGCCTTATTGGAATTCCTTAAACTAAGGCTGAGGATCAGTCTGGGGGAACTCCAGCAGCAATAGACTTTTAAATGCAAGTTTCTAGCACAAGTGCCTGTATAGTTCACTACCATCCAGTCGATTTATGAAGGTCAGATGCTCTTGCAAGAAAAACATGTGTTAGAACGATACTCTTCCCAGGCTGCGGTGGTGGTTGAAAGTCAGATAAAGAGCACACAAATAAAACACAAATTGTACATTTGGACATTTGTTATTAAGGAAAAAGTATGCAAAATTACTCATCAAGGAAAGAATGTCATGATTTGCTTTTAGTTTAAGGACCAATCCATTTGCATAGAAATTAATTACAGAGACTTTGACAAAACCATTACTCAACATTAACTATATTTCTTTTAAATATTCTTTGGTAAAACTTATACTTGTAAAGCTGTTACATAAAAATAATCTAGAATGGACTATTACATTAATGGCTGCAATCATTTCTAATTTAGACACTAAAAAGAGGTCCCATATTATGATACTTTGCTACCATATGCTCCACAGATGGGAATTAGCACTTTTGATACAGTCTTTTTCTTTCTCTGAACGTCTTTACAACTTTCTTAACAACTGTAAAAAAAAAATTATTCACAGGCTTGTCATAAACCACACAGACAGTAGTATTTTTTGGGGGGAGCAGTAACTTTTTTTCTCAAGTGTCCGTTCTACTGAAAGCAGACTTAAAGAGGCCTGTAGATTTAAAACTATCTGGAGTACTTTGTGACTATGTGGACATTTGAGACTGCCCTACTCCTAAAAACAATTCCAAAAGTTATTTTTAAAAAATTATGTGACCTCTAGTGATAATGAGAGCAATTGCACATGTCAAGTGTCAATTTTATGGTTCCACGAGGAGACAGAAAATACTGAAAAACTGTTGGTCTGGTGGAGAATGCTCCTGTTAGTCACACGTCCCCCCTGCTGCCCGTAGAGACAGTGTAGAGGGTGAGTTCTATTTAAAGGTATGAGGGAATGACTTTTTGATAAATTTTTTTGGAGGACTTGTGGAATTTACACACGTTGCTCTTAGGGTAATCGTCAATGACAATGATTTTGAGCCCATTCCTACTAAATTAACCTAATTGTGGATTTTCTAGAGTCTAAACCCTTTAAAGATTATTTTGTAACCTTCTCCAACCTGATAATTATATATTTTTTTATGTTCCTCAAAAATCTCCTTCATGAAATACCAAGTTTGATAGATTTCTGCTTTACAAGTAAAAATAGGACACTTAATCAAACCTGATTGTTGTCTCAGTATCAGAAAACACAAGTCATTTCATTTAATAACCAAATGTCCAGATCTGTCATCCTTAGCTTTTTCATTTAAGGTCAAGATACAAACAGTAATAGCTGAAGAAACCTCTGTCTGACTGTTAGATCTCAACAGTGATTCAATCACCCCAACCCAAAAAACAAAGCATATCTCATCTTTTCTACTTTCTCTTCTTTTTTCTCTCTTTGTGTTTCTGTTTAGTTTATTGTTTTATCCCTCCTATCTATTTGTCTTGAGCAGGGATGAGGCAGTTTGGGAGCAGCAAGGTGCTGCGACTATAAAAGGAAAATAGCTACAAGCAGTGGAAACTATGAAAGGAAAGTTCGGGGGAAGCAGAGTTCTTTAAAGACACAGTCTATTTTGGAGAAATTTTTCGAGTCTGTCCCCCTCTTTTTGTGGTTGACATGAACTTACTAACAGCCTGGTTCAGTTAAAATCCACCTGCCAGCCTCACTGAACTTCACTATTAACATGTTAAGTTTGTTTAGCCAACAAAAAAAATGTTAAGTTGTGAAATCAACCTGGATGTCCAGTACTTGTTGAAACAAACAAATACAACAGATATGTCCAGCAGTTTTCCCCAGCTTCCAGTCTTTATGCAAAACAAAACTAACTGACCGCTGGCTGCAGCTTCATCTAAGCATGAGAAAGCCATCAATCTTCTCACATAACTCCTGATGAGAAGGCAAATATCTCCCAAGATGGAACAGCAAAAGATGTTTTCACAAAGCAGGAATTCAGACTGCTATACGGGAATTAAATCAGCACTGCATTGGGGCAAAATAACTAATGTCTGATAACTCTTGCAGGATTAGAAGCTGGTGTAAATAAACATGCTTTACTGAGAGGAAATGTGTCAGAAGCGCCATGTGTTAACACCCTGAAGCACTTATGCCAACATCTCTCCTTCACACTGTGGGAGCCAAGTTACTCAGCACTTCAGTACACAGTTGATGGCTCCTCAGGTAAAACTGTGTTGCCTCTCCAGAAAACAAACTGCAGCAAACCCCCCCTTCTGTCTCTGGCTTTGTGTCTCCCACCCCAACCTCCTCTTATCCCTGCTCACATCAGTGGACAATTTAAGCCTTCAGCTCTCACTCTGTCCACAGCAGAGCCTCTGGCAGGCTGCCACAGAGAGCTGCCAAAGCTGAAGCTGGGAGAGGCAGGAGGACTGGGGGTTGGTTGGAGGACTGGAGGGACCGGGAGGTTGACTAAACAGAAAGGAGAAGCAGAGGGGGAGAGAGAAAGAAAGCATGAGAGGGAGGGAGATGGGTATAACTTTGGGAAACACAAGGCAAACAAACGTTTCTCTTATGTTCTTTTGGACTGTCTGTGCACCTCATGAAGGACTTCACTGCTGACAAAGTGGAGACGGAATAATCTTTGCTTGCTTTCTTCACTAAACAAAGTTATTTTTCAGGCTTCTCTGATCTGAAAGAGATTATTCAGCTTAGTTGCCCTTTGTATTTTTATCTGTATGCTGCTGAAAGAAGGTGTGAGCACACATCTGAAACCCATCTAAAATCAGCAGCAGCTCATGGGACTGAAACAGCGCGCACGCTCACACATGTAAACACACACACCTGTTGCTGAGGATTCCCAGGGAGCGTAGTCATGGACATCCTCATCAGTGTCTCTTGAAGGGATCAACCCATCCGTGCAGCTGTTATCTGGTGGTGGCCTTGGCGAGCGTTAGAATAGACGCAGACCTGCCTGTCTGGATTAGAGGTGGGAGATGTCATCCTACTTCTCGCGCACCAAGGACCTGACTCGCACCAGGAAGTCTCTGACAGATTCCCCGCCGTCCTCTCCGTCTTATACGGACAAAAACTACAGAGTAAGCCTTTCTTCTATAGAAGCACATTTTCCCGATGTAAAACTTCGAAACAGAAATATATTTTCATATCCCTCTTAATAATGTATTTTCAGAATCTCTATCACAATTCTTTATTAGAGCAAATTTGTATGAACTTGTTGAGAGTTCAGTATGAGATTTTGATGACTTATTTGTCTTGATTCTATCAAGGCAGCTAGAGACAATTTAGGAGACTGTGTGATGTAGCATTGAGCTGAAACTTTATCTGCAACTTATTTAGTCAAAGTTCAGTCAAGTGAACACTGGTGATTTCACTGACTGAAATGTGAGGAATAAATTATTTTCTTTCTCATAAATTCAATACAAAGATATTGAGTTAGTTAGTTAGACAAAAAGAAAAGTTTGAAGACATTGCCGTTGGAACTTTCTTAATACTATCAAGAGGATAAATTGCATTTTATCAATAATGGGAATCAAAATAATGAGGGTGGTTTTCTACATTATTTTGGGTTAGAACTTATTAGCCTCTCATCTTGACTTATTTGTTTACCTGTAAAGGAGAGGCAAACTATTTTCTCTGCAACCCAGATCACATTTTCTGGAAAAGACCTCTGGATTGAAGCATTCTTTTTGTAATTTCCTGTTTGTTTGTTTTTTTTCTTCTTCTTCTTTCTAAGTGGCTTATTCTCTTGGGCGTAGTTTCACTGTTGTGTTTTTTTCAGCATGTTGGTCTGAGCTGACAAGCACACTTATTGGTAAAGAAAGAAAGGGGAAAAGATGTGACACAATGTGATTCTGCCTCCTCAGACACATGTATGGTAATGTCAAGCAACATTGCAGGCGCACTCTGTAGATGCTCAGCCGCCAGCAGTGAATGCCTGTTGAAATCCTCCTGTGGATTGGGCTCTTTTGTGGAAGAAGTGTCAGCCTCTCTCTACTGTATCCATGGTGAAACTTGAACATTAATTTTCCATGATGTCAGCACAGTCTGAATTGGCAGAGTTTTTGTTGGGAGAGAAAAAAGCACTGCTGAGGGGGTGGGACTCGCTAGATGTCTTGCAGCACTTGCTGCAACGTTTTGATAAGAGCTGGGACCTATTCGGCTAAATTCAGTTAAGTGTGTTACAGCTGTGAGCAACAGAAAGCAAAATAAGAAGGAAAAAAAAGGAAGAAGATGCTCTTTTTGCTGTCAGAAAGTCTCAGTTAATGGAATGGAGAGAGGAATGGTAGAGGTGAGGAAAGGTGGGCGACACTGGAAGAAGCATCTTTATGGTTCTGATCCCAGTCAGTTCTGGTGGGAGTGAAGAAAAAAATGTGTGTGTGTAGCTCAGATTTTCTGACTGTGGTCATCCAAGCTTCTCAGAGGGAAAGATACTGTGACAGAAAGAGAGAAGCAAGTAAAAGACATAAAGGTTTTACAGTGTTGATTGGACAGACCATGATCATTTATTTACTGTAGCAGCTTATGCAGCTGGCTTGTGTGTATATGTGCCCCACCTTCCAGTGTGTGTGATGCTGGTCCTAGCAGTTGTGTTTAATAACATGTCCATTCAGAGGCAGTTTCCACCAGTCTGACTTGATCATCATCCTCCATCTGCTCTGCCTCAAATAGCTTGCTTCATTGCATGTGCCTCCTCTAACACCCTCCAGTATTCCTAGCAAAGGGATCATATTGGTACAGCTGCCATCAGTAAGCAGAATTTTGGCTCTGGTATGAATGTTATGCATGAAGCTGAAAGGGGGTCAGTCTTTCCCTAAAAATCTAATGCCTTAACCCCTATAATTTTTACACCACCGGTTTAAACTTCAAGCAGGATTTATTTATGCATAAACCAAAGATGCCCGTCTTCCAGTAGATTAATGAAAAATCTGACCGAGGAATCTCCCTGCTGTTAAACACAGAGATTAGTGACTGAGAGCTCATCTTCGCTCCTTCCTCGGCCCTTTTTCATCTGAGGTCACAGGGGTCTGGATTTTCCTGGATAGCTTTGCTGAAGCACAAGACCACATAAGGACAAGCAGCACTGACTCAGTTATGTAAACACTCGCTGCAGAATAGCTCCTGTGACACTGAAATACCCCACACACATGCACACACACACCAAATCTGAACATAGGAATAATTGTGACTTTTAACATAAATTGCCCTCCTTTGCCATATTTTTGTATTGCAGTTAACATCTGTTTTTTGTGTAGAACAGCTCAGGCTGCCACAACAGATGTTTACGGTAAAGCATTTACATATGCAGGTGTTTAAAAATTTCTTCCCCAGCAGGAATTCCCCAAATCTTTCATTTTACCAGCTTTGTGCTAATTCATTACAGGGACGTCTCTGAGGTAACCTGATTCCTAATAGAGATCTGTCTGAAACACAGCCAGAGGACACAGTATATAATTGCTGCTGTAGCGCAGAACCCAGCCTCCCTGGAGAAATGGAAACATACAGAATGGGATCCCAGCAGGCAGCATGAAAGGACTGCGCACAGCACAAGCACAAACCTGCCAGGACAGTCTGGTATCAGTCTGCTGTCTGAGGTCAGATGGCAGCCGGTCATACATAACTTCTGATATGATGTCATCCCTCTGCTGCAGGCATTTGCGAGGCATCAGCCCCCCAATCATTCTCAAAGCTTAACCAGTGCAAGCAGGCTTGACCTTTGTGTAGAGATTCCATGTTGAATTATATCTCACTTCTGCACACATTTCTGCCCTCTGAGACAACAGGCACTCTGAACATGACAGCATCATTTTGATTTGGTAGTCTTTTGTCTCCAAATGGAAAATATTTCTCTGCCCAGAACTTTGTTTGTTTTTTATCAAACAAACAAATGTGGATCTAAACACCACAGAAGAGCTTATAGTTTTCTCAAGCTGTCTTGCTGACTGATTAGTGCTGACTGATTAGACTAAAATGCCTCACTCCTTTCTTTTCTTTTTTCTTTCTTTGCAGCATGAAAGACTGTCAAGGTAGGAATTCTGCTTTGTTTTCTACTTTCTTGCAGAAGTGATCCTCTTGAACAAGTCAATCTGCATTGTGCACTGAGAATGAACCATGTTGCCTCCAGGTACGACTCCAGTGGGGAAAGTGCGACAGAGAAAGCACTGGGCCGCACCAGTTCTTATACACGGAGAGAGACAAGGCTGGCTGCTCTGAACAGGCAGGAACAGGACTCCACTGCCAAAGACTATAAGAAGGTAGTAACTTGGTCCTCAGTTTTAAACAAACACATTCCCTCGAGACGGATTCAAAGCAGCAACAAAGGTTACAGTATGACTGAAGGAAACAAGCAGGCATCTTTTTTATCTGCAGAATTTTGCTCAAACTTACATAAATTTCTCATGATTAAGTCTTTCTAACATTAAATTGTTCCTAAAGTACTTAGTTATATAAAGTTAATATCAGACTAGTATCCAGCTAGTGTGTTCAAGGGCTTTAAGGTGTAGCTTCTCCAGGCAGTACTGTTACTTCATATATAAATACTGCAGATACACTGGCAAGAATAAAATTTTTAAGTAAAGGCTAAAGGAAGCAGAAATAAATTTGAGTTTTTCACACTGAAGACAAATACGAGCCACGCATGAATCATCAATTCAGGTAAATAAAACGATCAACAAGTAAGATGTTTTAGGTCTTAAATCACATGAAAATGAGCAAAGAGGTTGTGTCCACAGCTCTGAGTAGCAGCTCTTACGTCAGCTCAAATAGAACCAACAGGGCAAACAGAGTTTAAACAGACCAAAACAAACTGCTTGAATGTTAAATCTCACACGCACACTGCAGATATTGAACATTTCTATGACTTTGGAGCTGTAAACTGAGTTATCTGTATTGTTAAATAATGGAGGGTATGTTCTATGATGATTCAGTAAATGTTCACCAGCTGGATAAAAAGAGTTTTTCTCACGACTGTCTCCAGTAAAACTGTAAAAGATTCTGAAATTTCTGTCTCTGCAGCTCTGCCTGGTTACTCCTGAATCTCTCTGTCTCAGACCTTCACCATATTGCTGTAGTACCTCATTACAGCTTCACTCCTCAAAAAGTGAATCCAGTTTTTGTTGTTTCTCTATAATTTCAGCAGAAAACCCAAATTCTTGTATCCAGGGAAGATTCTGTGATAAAAACTGAACAGGTAGTCCAATGTTGCTTGGCCGAGGCTAATGTAGCGTTTGTAGGGTTTTTAACACCCTTCCAGTGTTGGTCCTGGGTCACTTTTTCTTGCTTTTCAGACCAACCCCAGAAACCCTGAAAGAGTCTAACTTCACAATTTAGTAAAACACACTTCTTAGACTCTTAACAATCTATAAACAACATCTATAATAATTTGTTCTGAATTTGCTTTACTCAGACCAAAGAGAAAGAAGTTTTAAAACCGGATTCAGTGAAAACATCTGGTGTTGCATTTGGCAAAATTATTTCACATCTTTGTAAGTTTACACCACAACCTTTGTCCCAAAGAAAAGTTGGAAACTGTGAGGAATGTAAGTAAAAACAGATCGTTCGTAAAACACTTAAATCAAACGTTTAATTAAAAACAGTAAATAAACAAAATACCAAATGTTAAAAGAAGAAAATAAATAATCAAGGTCCTGAAATGCAGCTGCCTTCTCTGGGTTTCAAATCATTGAGCAAGAACTGAAGTAAACTTTGGTATTAAAATCAAAATTTAAAATCACTTCTTTTAATCCATGACTCCCAGGAATGAAAAAAAAAACAAGACTTTCAAAGCTAGATTTGGGGGTTAAGCTGAACAGAAGGCACAAATGAGTTGTACATCTACTAAGGCAATATATTAACGGCATAGACAGGTGTTAGAGCAACGTGCTGTCACACAGACAACTTCTATTTCAGGAAAGGCTTCATTTGTTTCCGTAAGACAATGCCGAACCACATCCTCATGTTACAGCAGGGGGGATCTGTGATAGAAGATTCCAGCAGCACAGGCATACAACACAAAAAACACTTACATAAAAAACTGCTGGACTAAACTGATAAGAGGCTCAAATGTAACATCAAGCCAGGGTGCAAAGAGATTTAGCTTTGATTATTCAGTTCCATACAGTAATTTAATAATGTATGCAACATGTTTTAAATAAGTTTTATGTAGCTTTATTTTTCTAAAGTAACCTTTAAACACCTTTTAATGCCATTATCTTGTCAAAAAAGAATTACATTTTTGTTATATTGCTGTAACTGATTGAAGTGAATATTCCACCCAATCAAAGACTTGTGATTTTCAACAATTAAGACCTCCTGTTTTCAGTTTGTGGCAACCTGTCAGAAACTGGGTCAAGCATGAAGGACTCAAATGTAGAACTCCATGCTAGAGATTTAGCGTGGCAGATGCAGTTTAATTATGTGAAGAATCTATTTATGTGGAAATACATAAAGACATGCTTTTGAAAAGATGAAATTCAATTAATTATATCATATCGATGCACCTGATATGTTCAGTTGATCAAAAGTCCTTGATGAAGCTGATGTGGTTTGAGATGAACTAAAATCAAAACAAATAAAATTCATTTGTATACTAATATTTATGGAAATGTAAATTTTACATTCACTGAGATACCACATTTCTTATTTTCAACGTGAATAACCCTAGTGCAGTTCAGAAATTGAATCATTTTATTGTGTTCATATCTTCTTTGTTTCATTTTATATTTATGTTAATTTATTTCTCTCATCAGTTAAATCTTTATTATTAAGGTATGAAGGATTTGACACATCTATAGAAACATCTGAAAACAGATTTTTCGTCTTCTTACTTTTCAGATGTATACAGAAGCTTTGCAAGAGAATGAGAGACTCAAGTTTAGGTTGCAAGACAGCAAACAAGAGTTAGTCAAGATTCGCTCCCAGCTGGAGAAAGTCACTCAGGTACCATTTATTCATGCTGCACAAAAGGGACAAATCTCAACAGCAAAAGCTGAAAGCGGAAACTATATCATTTTTTATTTCTTTCATGCTGAAAGAAAGTTGTGACTGCTTTCTTTTCTCTTTTCATGAAATCATGATTAAATACTGTGTAGATTTTTATCTCCATTAACATCACCACTCTAACTTCTAGAGGCACGACAGAATATCAGAAAGATCTACAGTTCTTGAATCCGAGAAAAGGGTAAGTATCATTTTAACCTTTAAACCTTCTGGTATTTTATTTCATCACGCTCTGCTGCCCGATGGAGATGGATGTGCCTGTTTGTGGCTGTCTTCTCCTATTGTTTCCTTGTTTGCCTCAAAATATTGCTGTTTCTTCTGTATTTACAGGAAAAACAAGTTCTTGAGAAAAAAGTGTCCGACATGGAGGAGGAAGTAAAGGTCAGTCTTTGCAAAAAAAAAAGTAGTGCACACCCACCTTGGGATTTAATGGCACTTGTTTTGTCTCAGAAACATGTTTTACCTCATTTATCTTAATGATATCGTCTCAAAACACCATCATAACAACAGTCCATAAAGGTGTGCCCTTTCAGCAAAGCCCCTTCTAGTCAAGGTAAATGAGGCATTTCTAAAGTGTTTTCACAGGGCAGAGCACACACACAGCACGCTGCAGGCCTGTGGTCAGCCAGGTGGGTGTTGGAGTCCAGGGAAGGGAAGGTTAATGCTTCAGGCTCATTAGCCTCAGTGTTCTGCTGGACCACTTCCTGCCAGGCTGAGGAGGAGCCTGTGCTGCTGCTCCCCTGCTCCACTTATCCCACTGTTAGGGTGAACATTGTGACCTAGTTCCAGTCGAATACCAAAACCCGTCCAAGACCAAAAGACCTGCTTTTGTGAGACATTCCAGTGCTGCTCTGTGTGTACTCTGCTTCACAAAGAAACACGGGACGCAGTCATTTGAGGCCTGAGTGCACTTTCTGAATCGTATGTGCAAGTAATTCCAAATTACACATTGAGATTAGAATTTGATTGTTGGGCACTCGAAGTAACATGAAATAAATCACTGGCTAAGGTGAGTGACAAGGATACTATAGCATACAGGAGTGTTACATACCAGTAGCTAACATTTTACCCCGGTGTTGTCATGGTTCCATCAGCAGGACGCCCCACTGCGGTTCCGCTGTGGGTACCAGCCCTGAGAACAGGCTGTCCCAGGGGAGGGGGGATGGTGAGTGGTTGCTATGATGCAGAGGAGTGATTGACACTTGCCTGTCACCTCACATATTTAGAGACTGGGGCATGTTTACACGTGTGGAATTTTTCTTTCAAAAGTACAATTATCACAAAATGTAAAAGCCACACAGGCTTTAGCTGTGAGGCACTTTAGGGGACTGGCTTGCAACTTTCTCACAAGGCAACTCTTTCACTTTGAGTAATCTGCATATTCCACACAAGAGGGAGCTGTTTAGTTGTCATTTGAAGTACCAACTTGAAGGAAAATCAGTGGGAAGGTCTGACTTGTAAATATAGAAATGGATGTGTTGTTTTCCACAGACAAATGTGGTAACTTGTAATTTGATTACTTTTGCTGTTATTAAGTGTAACTATCGACAGATAGAGAAAGAAAATTCTCTTTGTCACTCTGCTTGTCTGTAGATGACACTCCAGCAAATCCACATCTTCTGTTTGCTTTTGTTCCTTCTCTGTGTGTTTGTATAGAAGTATACTGTCCATGTGTTGCAGAACATGAGATTCCTATCAGAACCAATTTAATGTCAAAGAACTAAGTTTTATTTATTTTAAAATAACTAGAAATAAGCTATACTGGTCATGTAGCGTTCTAACCTCATTTTCCTCTCTGTTGCTAAGAGCATCTCTCCAGAAGCTGCAGCGTTTTGTTCTAATGCCAAGAAGGTTTTACATGCTTCAACTGTTTAAAATCTTTAAAACTAGCAGTTTTTGTGAATGTGTTTGGAGCAATAAGAAGCAGTTTGAGTTCCTCTTTGTTCAAATTTAATCCCACACAGTTGTATCTGGGTGGCCTGGAACACTCCATGTGTTCAACCACAGGAACAGCGTCAAACCACAGATGATTTTGTCAAACCAAGCTAAGGTTTACTTCAGAGAATCAGGCCAAGAAAGGGAGGAAATGAATTATTTCCCTTTCAGAAGAGTTTTACTCCTAAGGCTCTTGTACATTCTGAAATAGAGTTAGGTTTTTTGTTTCTATTAATATGTTTCCCCTCTTCTTTGCAATGCTAAGCACATTACCACCTCACCAACATCTGGATAAAGTTCAGTTTTAACAGCAAAAAACCTCCGGAGATGTGGCTTCATCCTTTTTCTTTTGCTTTTTGCCGTTTTACTTTTTCTTTAGAAAATTACCCATGTGCATTAACGAATTCCCTTTTATATATTTTTTAAGATAAATCGTGCTCTCTGTGTGGGTGCATGTCTGTATGAGTGAATATGGATACAGTCACCGAGTCTCTCTCTTTGCACAGAGCCCTGCCTTTCCGCCTGCTTTCTTTGTCTGCCCCCTTTCTGTATCTCTCTCTTTTCTCCTATATGCAGGCTTTCCCAGCTTTGGCTCAGGTCCAGGCCTTGCGCAGGGTGAATGAGCGTCTCCTGGCTGAAAACAGAGCCATGCTGCGTGCCCTCACCCGCCTCTCTGAGACGGCCTCCATGCCGGAGACGGAGGACCTCTGATCCTCTGAGATCATCTGGCCTTATTTCCTCTCTGTTCTCCCCTTCCTCAGCCACATAACTTCTACATTTCTCTTTCCTTCTGGTGCCGTCACAGGCTGCTCCCTCCTTCTCTGTTGTCTTCCTCTCAGGCAGGTCATGCACCCATTCCATGCTCGCATCCACCCTTGCACTGCAATGCATGACCCCCATTTTGTACGCTTTTATCACCCAGTCTCCTTCATGGCTGTGAGAGGTCAAATCTGCTGCTACCAAATGCACTTCTCATAAATCTTCCTTTAAAGTGTTTTTAACTACATTCATGCTGCATGCTGCTTCACAGATATGACCACGGTTTTATAAGTTGCTTTTGTTGCCATCTGGATAAAGATGTAGGCTTCTACACCACCAATCTACAGCAGATATTGATTTTTCAACAGTTAGATATATACAGGTGCTGTGTAATCAATACAAACGTGTTTTCCAAGGAAATGGCCATTTTATTCAATTTTCCAAAGGTAATGAAACGTGTGAGATCATAAGCCTTCAAAATGAACATGTTCTGTGTCAATTTGGTGAAACATAGCTACAATTACACAGCTAACACAAGCTAAAACAAGATGCACATCTCCTTGTCAGCTGATAGTTACAAGGTTAAAGGTTTTTAGAACATCAAAATCAACTTTAATAAAGATTTGTAAGTTTTTGTTTCAAGAGAAGAGTTTATTCCTAAAAACACTAGATAAGTTCCCCACCTTAAAACTCTGCGCTTCTGACTCGTTTTGATGGTACACCGCTCTTCACAACTTCATGTTCCAGCCCAGAACATCACAAAAAAGCTGCGTTTTGCTTTACGGTACCACATAACATGCTAGCAACTGGCTATCAACACACTGACCGGATGCGCACCATGGCTGATTTGACAATGATGAACATTATTAGAGGAGGAAGCAAAAGTGAAAGGAAATGGCATAGAGAAAGAGAAAAGAAAAAAAGTCAACATAAGATATATATATATGGACCTATATAGGACGCAAAACAGATACAGAGTTAGAGTTTTTGTTTTTCTGGGGGTTTCTTTGGGGCACCACAGTGAGAAATTCAGTGTCACTTTAACATTAACCTTTAATATGCCAAAATAACATTTTATGCTTTTTTAGATAATATTTGTGAAGAAAACCAATAATATGAATTTGCAAAGTCGTATCAACAATAAGCCACTTTAACACAACAAAAATGGTGCAATGCATCACAGTTTTACAGTCGACATAAAACTGTATCTAACAGTATTTTATAGAAGCTATTTTTTTTAAATGTAGATCTGCTTCCTGTAAATTACCAGTTATGTCAACATCAGTAGATTGCTGTGATTTAGAATTACAGACACACATACACATACACACACACTCATTGACAGTATGTTTGCAGGGGGTTGTAAATAGAAAATTATTCCCTTTTAAACACAAATGCTTGAGAGGCAGAAGAAAACTTGCTCAGCAAACTTCACTTAGAATTATCTTCTCACCAGTATCAAACAATAGTTTGAAGCATAATGTTTGCACATAAGTTTCAGTCTTGTGTATGATGCAGTTTATATCGCATCATAATTTAGCTAGAGGCTGCACTGTAAAAAGTTCCATAGTTCCTTCTTAAATTAAAAAAAAATCAAGTGTTACATGAAAAGGAAATATTACGTGTTAATATTGAATTTGACAAATACTTTAAGTTAGTTATGACCAGACAAATAAAAGTATGTTCACATATAAAATGCATCTTTATAGGTGCTGATTTTGTTAGTTCTGGAAATAGCCAAGCAAGCGATATCATCCTGTATCAGGCTAATCATCACATCTTCTTTACAAACATGATGGATGGTATCAATCTTTTCACCATGCATAACCCCAGATATAAAACCATAACTTGAGCTACATTTACCACAGTTTACTGGCATACTCATGCGACAATGTGGAAAGTAAGAAAGCAGAATAAAATGAATGATCCACAGGTTATGATGGAAGCCTTTGCTTGTTCGCTGGTTTCTTTGTGTCCTAGTATGAGCAGAGGGTTATTGTTTGTCTCCAGCATAAGGGAAATACTATGACAAAGAGGGTGGTTATTTTCAGTCATTGCTCCTCGTGAGAGACATGACCTAGATTTGGGAAATTGACCTTCTCTCAGTTTTGCTCAGGCTCACTTCATTTTCTGTCACTTTTAACACCGCGGAGCATACTGTCAATGTCACTTTTCACTGCATGATCAAGTGCTGCAAAGCATGACCTCATTGCCTGGCCTCCAACTGAAGTCAAAGATAACTTCTGGCTCTCTAGTATTTTGCAGTTTTGCAAGATATTTCATCAGTGCAGTAAAACATCCAATTAATCGTGTTATTTCACCACTTAATGCTTTATATCACAAACTTATCCAGAAACTAACATTGATTTGACATTTTT
Source organism: Rhadinocentrus ornatus (assembly GCA_037177495.1). Classification (NCBI taxonomy): domain Eukaryota; kingdom Metazoa; phylum Chordata; class Actinopteri; order Atheriniformes; family Melanotaeniidae; genus Rhadinocentrus; species Rhadinocentrus ornatus. Next base: position 7,497,540 of record JBAMHW010000015.1, on the reverse strand, counting down.
CTAATACCTCGTCTCTCCCTTAATTTTCCCCAGGTCTTAACAGAGCTCAAGTCAGACAACCAGAGGCTAAAAGATGAGAACGGGGCTCTCATTCGAGTCATCAGCAAGCTGTCCAAATGAAAAGATGTCTAAAGCTGTTTTCTGTCTGTGGACGCTCCAATCCTGTAATTGTCCACAAGGTTTTTTGTTTTTCTTCTTCACTGAGTTATTGATGGAGCAGTCTGGCTGTGCTTGCAAAAACAGATCCGGATCATTCCTGCGGGAACTTGTAAAGATCCAAAGAGGAGTAATAATTTGCATGGGTCGAATTACTGCCTCTGTCTCTCTTTTGTTATTGCAAATTTTAAAAATATTTTTCACTTGCACAAACTGGGAACCAGATATGTTGTTTGGTTCAAGTTTTAAGGTCCAGTCCAAACAAAAGTAAGGGTTTGCATGAACATACTTTACCTTAATAGCATGTCATCATATTACATCAGAACTTCACATTTGTTCTTGCATTAAACACAGCACTTTTAAATATTTATCTTAATTATCAATAAGTTTTTCTTTAACATAAACTGTATTAGAGTAGCAGATAACACTTTTAGCATTTTTCTATAAGTTCTTGGTCATACAAAAGCTGTTTTTACAAATATGTTTTTACTCCATGATAAAAACTGAAATGCAACATGTTTTGGGTTGTGCTTACCTTGACTGACACCATTCTTCACTTTGCCACTCAGCCGTGGCAGCTTGCCACAATTCAGTACCTCTAAATGTGGATTTTATAGCTTTCAGTTGCACAAACCATAAACTGCAGACTTGCATTCAGCCCATGGGTATTTTTCCACAAAATACTACCACAGCTTCTTATACGCAGTATTAGGACCCAGGGATATGTACACATATCACACATAATGACCCTCTGGCAGACCTTTAATTAATCAGATAAACGTTTAAGTTAATCCATTTTGAAAATCGAGCTGGAGATCTTGGCACATTTGCATGTGGATGTGGTTGTTTTTGTTAGTTTTTCTTTCACTTGGGCATTGCAGCCTTGTATCCCAGACAACTTTGTTTTATTTTAATTTTTTACATCTCAACTTTAAAACAATTAATACTGAGGCTAACCTGAGGAGACACTCTGAGCATGTCTAGATGAAAAGAAAATCCTATAGAATGTTAATGAGAGAGATATGTTTATTTATTAAATATTAGATTTAATCTTTATGCTATATTTGCGCATTTTGGTTGTTTGTTTCAAAGGAATACATTATTATTAATAGAATTGTTTTCTTTATTTAGTTTACCTAGTGGCAAAGATTACACAATTACTCACAGATCACTTGTGACACTTTCATCACCACAGCCTTTGTAAGATGTTAAATATTAAAGTTTCATCCAAAGTTTGCAAACTGTTGCCAACACTTCTTTTCCTTGTGTGGTGATATCACACATTTTAATTCAACTCTATTTAATAGATTTTTAAAAAGTGGCTTTTAATAGTTTTTATTTACTCATCTGCTGATCCACTGATTGCAATCCAATATAACAGCCCACTCAATAAATACCTTTATGAAGCTGATGAGCTTTTCATGTGGTAATTTTGGAGGTCATATTATTGTCACTATTAGACTATAATGTTTTGTTTTTTATTATTTGAGAACTATTTAAAAAAAATTTAAACCACACTTAGAAATGTTTCTTTATGTTATCACCAGCTTTGTTTACATTTTATTTAGATTAAAAGTGGCCAGAAGAAAATGACTCATTTAAACTTCTCAGTCAGATCTGATTCATCTGATATTGAGATTGTGTGGTGTTAATCTGAGGGTAAAATGTAAAAATATGTAATCATGTAAAAAAAAAAAAAAAAAAAAAAAAAAATATTTGCTTGGTTGGAAGACATTTCATTTTCACATGATTAAATTCTGTTGAGGAAAGGTATCATAAAGTGTTTCTATGGGGTAAAAACATGGTGCTGTTGACTGGTAAGAGCAGGCAAAGGATCACGTTCTGTCAGTTCTCTTCTTTATTTGAGGGAGCAGCAGAAAACAAAAATAGCCAGAGGGTTACAATATGCCTCCACTTTATGTTGTTAACACCTTTACTGGTCAACTTAATTATCAAAAGTAGTCAAATGCAAAAGAGTGTGTAGAGAATAAAAATTCCAATCGTAGACTGAACCTCTACTAGAGGACAATATTCGTTAACACCAAAGTTGTATAATAGCTTTATCATATATTCAGATTATTTATTTTGCTCAATAAAGTGGTTTAATGAGATTCAACACACTGCATACAAAACACAAACACATCATGGTTATTAAAAGGCCTTTATTTCCTATTTGTTTTTACAGAACTGGTAACACATATGATAAATTTGTAATAAGTTATTTGGTTCCCTTGATAACTTTATAAGGATCCCCAACATATGTCCACATAAGGGTCAAGAGGAGTTTGTGAGCAACGTTTGTGTCCAGTCAAAGGCTAAAGCATGCGATCCACAGTAGGCACAAATACTGACATGAACACGCGCACCACAACACTAGACACGAAGTAACACAGCTAGGGGACACAACCTGACTGCCCTCTGATGCTTTAAAAGATGATAAAGAGAAAGAGGTGAAGCGGGAAAAAGAAAGGAGTCTTAAGAATGCAGCTGCATCAGGGATGAGAGGTGGAGGACTAAGCACTCAAGAGGGGAGTTCAGTACGGCCCTGCATGTTTGGCAGTATAGGGTATGTCCATGTTGTAAACATGAAAGCCAGCATTCTTTACGCTCAGCAAAAGCAGAATAGCAGAAACAGTGGAGACATCAGTGAGCCTGCTCTCTATTCAGCATAATGATACTGAAAGTTGGTTACACATAAACAAGACGAAGACGCAAACTGAAAGCAAACATTAAAGAGTATGGTGACACATCTCTGGCATTGTCTCAAACACAGTCCTCCATTCTACATTAGAGGTATACATCACAAAAACATAAATTTGACAGTAGTGATTACATATATCCACAAGAATACAAAGAAGAAATACAGCGAGTAATAGAGGAGACGAGACAGAATGTTCCAAAGTGGTGTTTTTACCTGCTGAGAGGCTCTTCAACACATTTTGTGGTGACTGATCCACTGAACTTTGCATGGTTTCCCTTTTTAATCCCAACATTTGTTTAAAAAAAAGCAAAACAAACTACATCTGTGTGAACGGTGCTCTAAAACTGAAACCACAGAGCTTCAGATGCTTTTGTGCATAAGTTTTATACATCTACACAGCCATCAACAGAACAGATAAATAGCCATATTTTAACCATGTTTGCTTTGAGTATTGGTCATACACACAAAAATGTACATTTAAAAATGAGTTTTGTGTCCCGTGCATGCAGACCTGTATACTATACTGTATAATCCAGTGCTATGTTTTTGCACCAAGTCTACTAAAGGTCCTATATTTCATCTGTTTATTTCAACTACACAAGCAAACACAGCTCTCAGTCTCAGTCCCCCATAGAACTTGTCCGGTGGTCATGAAAGTGGTGACCCGAGCAGTAAAAAGAAGCAAAAATAAATCCTTTCAAATGTGCTATGAGTTTACCTAGAATCACATTTGCCTTATCATCTAAAGCATTCTGTCTCTGCTCTGCATGGATTGTTATCTTGGCTTTGCAGATTCAAGCAGTGGTGACAAATGCAGGCAAATGTAATCAGGTGTTGGCAGTATTATTAAAATGCACTGAGATCGTATTGAACTGATCTCAGCGCATGATTTGGTCAGTTAATGGCATTTATGGGACAGTAAATAAATACAATATTGCATTAAACAATGTGAAGTATCATACAACACACTGAAGACGGTTGCCAGAACAGATGTGGCAGTTTAACTTCAGGAAAATTCAGAGACTGAGGTGAGCTTAAAGGAATAGTTCGACCCGTTAGAAAAAGTGCTTATTAGTTTTCTTGTTAAGAGTCAAGACAAAGCTGACACTAACCTTTTATCTGTGTGGTAAATCTGATGAAATAACTGCTAGTGTAAAAAAATAAATAAATACTAGAACCCCTAAAGCTCCCTAATAAATAATATTTTTATCTCCACAAACACTACAAGTTAAGATCCATTTTGCAACACTGACCTTTTTTAGTTGTTTACGTACTCTCAAGATTAGCCAGTTAGCAATCTTTTCGCTAAACTAAGCTAGCCACCTCATCTCTCAAATGTTACGATTTTACACTTTTAGAGTCGCTTTTTTGTACCTTGGAAAGGGCATGACTTGTCAACCAGTAAAGACTTGGTTAGTTGCAGACTAACTAAGGTTAAAACAGTGCAGACTGTTGACCATTTTCTTTTAAAAAGCAAGTGGCAACCTCCATGGCTAAAGAAATTGAGCCAACAGGAAGTGCCAAAAAGAATTCATGTTGCAAGCCATTCCTTGCACTTCAGCTCACTGCAGAAAACCCAAAATGGCATCTGCTAAATGGTTAATTCCAGTCTTCAAAACTGAACTCTACTAACCACAGTGGCTACTTCCATCTTTTATAAATAGTCTATATTCAAAACCCTAAAAGCTCTCACAAGCATCACTCATTTTAACCCTAGCTAACTATTTAGCATCCAGATATGTCCAGCTATATAACTCCTGGCAAGAAAGCAAGTTTCCCAAAATTTCGAGCCATTTCTTTAATTCATTCCGTGTGCATTACAGAAAACATATTTCTCTGTTTTCAGATATTTCTGCCATGGGTCTGTGAAAATAATAAACATATGCATAGTTCTATGGGAGGGGTTCAGGCTTAAACTTGGGTTGCACTGTTTTAAGTTTCTCTCTTGTTGAGCTAATCTTTGTTGTTTGAGCAATTTGCTAAAAGAAAGAAAATAAAAACAACAAAAACCATCTCAGTGAGCCTCAAACCATCTGTTATGTAATATTGATTGTACAAGTACATTCTTCTGCTAAACTGGAAGAAGAGAAACTAAAAGAGTGTCCCAGTTTGGTTCATAAATTGCACTCAGCCCAATAATAGAACACACTCTTAAGATATATAATTTTAGGATTATTACTGAGAACCTATTGTAATATAATATTTATTATTACTATCAAAACAAGGAATATACATTACTAATCACATTACTGTAAACTCAGCTACCTCTATGAAACAAGGACATCACCAGCTCTGAAAGTAGAAAAAGACACACTCACTCTACTAAACTCACAAATGATCTCGATGCTCACATATACGCTAGGATGGATTTTGCCCTCTTGATTAACAAATACCTCTGAAAGGAATGTAAGAGAAATATTGGCCATGAAGACAAATGAAGACATGTCAGATTATTTTCTTCATAAATAAATTCTAGCTACTCAGCTGAGCTCTAAAGAGTTAGTGCTTGAGTTTTATGGCTTTGAGATTTATCTTATTAATTTATTTTCCTTACACATACACATATTGTTTAATAAACACAGTAAAAGAGAAACAGCCATGGAGTGTTTTTAGATCAGTCAAATAGAGGTGGAAAATATCGTTCCAAGTAAAGAAAGTCCTAAGAGGGGATTCCAAGTCAAATGTGTTCTTCAGAATGAGGATTGGTCAGCACTGGCATGAAAAACCCCCACAATCCACCTACAGATCAATTAATTATTCTATCTTCTTTTCAAGATAACACAGTGTCTAATCTGCCACAAAAAAATAACCAATTTTCAGACCTGGAGATCCCCTTTTCCAGACATTAAAGATATAAAAGTACTTAAAAAAAAAAAAATTTAAATAAATTTAAAAAAACAACAACAAACAACCAAAACAACTGCAAGTAGATAATTAAATGTAGAAAAAAATCTAACACTGACCTCTAGGAAGTTGCCTGAACAAAATATGTATAGCAAACAAATTATTTTAAATAATAATTGAGCACAGGGAATTTGGATAGCAAGCATGCGTCTACATTTTCATTCTACATGAACTCACGCACAGTACCAGACGACACACTTGCTTAAGAATTTCAGGCTTGGAAAGGTTCTTATTAGTAATGATACTCTTAATAATTGTATGACATTCATCTCCAATGACCCTCAAGGAAAATAAATACACACTTTGTTCTATTTAGAAAATATACAGTGCATCTTTTCTTCCTTTTGTTGTGTTATTAAAATGGCAAATGACACCCATTTACGTACACCAGATATTTTTGCTTAATTTCTAAAACATGCTCTTATGTACAGTATTTTGTATAAACATGCAGTATCAACATGTATGAACTATGTATATAGGCAAAACTACACACCAATGGGTTGCTTGATTGCTTCCGTGTTGCCTTATCTTTAGTGTTGCTTCATTAACAGAAGGAAAAAATAATAAAAATGATGCAAAATGACAAAAAGAAATCTGGTCTGTGATATTTACAAAAGAAAATGAGAAAAATACAAGAGCCAACATTCATTAAATTCCCCCAAAAAACATTGTGGTAATGACTAAAAGGTTAATTGCATTTGCTTTACATTTACACACCGTCAGCTGGTAGTTGTTGCTTTTGATGCCCTCAACCAGCAGTTTTTGTGATTAATAGCTAGCACAGGAAGGAAGCATATAGGGTTCCAAACACAATACCCATTAGATCTTTAACTAACAAATAAGCTGTCATTAATTTAGCGAGGGCCTCTGAGCATTTATCTATAAAAGTTTCAAATTTTTCTTCAACAGAATGCCCATTTCCAAATATAGAGAGCCAAGGACAAACCTGCTTCTGTTTAAGATGTGAAAAGTTCATTCAAAACCCCACTCAATTCTGGCAAAATAAACTAAAAGTTATACTGTATGGTTAAAAAAAATACAGTTGATAAATATATTTATGTTAGGTCCGAGATAGTCAATCAGGGGTTGAATATTAATTAAATATTATATCCTTAGGCAAGACCCTTAACGCTACTGCCTAACAACCTTCAAATGTAAGTCGCTTTGGAGAAAAGCGTAAGATTAAAGGCTTCAGTGAGTTTTATGGCAATTTTTGGAAATGTATGCATTGCTACATATTTTTCAGAGGGAGCTGCAGTTTCTTCTGTGCTCACGAGTTAATCATTGCTCAGCTTTGCTCAAACTATGAAAGCCTACTTCTGGAAACTAACTTTGCTGTTGAACTCAGAGTAACCAAATGGGATTTTATATTGAGTTAATGCAATCGTGACTGGCATGAATGAATCCTCGGCTCTCTGTATCAAACCTGACGCATTCTGTGAAGAAACCAGGGAAAAGCACTGGACTGAAATGTTTATCTTTTTCTTCTCCATTCAGTAAAAGATACCTGCTTGCATGTGCCACAGAAAAAATCCATTTCACAACATTTTATCACAAAAAAAAACAAGGAACAGTGTTATATTACCACAGAACATAATAATACCCAGTAGTGCAATTATATTCAACAGTTTGGTAAGCTGTGTATAAAATACACATGGATCAGTGTCTTCTTCCATACCTTATCTTGGCAATCAAGTTAAAAATGTATTATCCAAACAATTAAAACACATACATATAAGCTAAAGCCAAACAAAGCAAGATCAAAAACAACTAAACTAATATCTTAATGATGCACTCCCTTGCTCTTAAAAAAAAAAAACAGCAGTTATTCCCCCCCAAAAAAAGTTAAAGCTCTGATTTCTGAGCACAAAATATTTCAAATATTTAAAGTGCTTAAGGAATAAAAAGTGTTTGAAGTTAAACAAATAAATAAATAAAATAAACAGAAGAAGAAGAGAAATGAAGAGAACAACACCGCTAACTGGAAGGCGTCCCTGGTAGTTGAAAATTGCTTATTTTGTTATTTGGAAGGCTTGTCTCCTTTATGACTGTAAGACAGTTATAGGGATTCCTTTGAAGTAAAACCCTTGTGTCAAGTCCATGACTAATGGCAGTAGCACTGAACAAGTGAGATACAGAATCAGAGGCGTTGGGAGGAGAGGTGGGAAACTGGAGGGAGTAATCAACAACTTGTAAATATCATGTCAGTGATGGTTGGAATCAGTCTCTGTTAAATCACTCTGATGTTTCCATGCTTTTTTTGGTGTATAGAAGACAGACGGAGCTTTTTTTTCCTTTTTTTTTTTTTTTTTTCAGAATTTAAAATACAAATATCCTTTTTTTCTCCCCTTTAAGATACAGTATTCCTTTCCTCGCCCCAACACCATTTAATGGATGCACTAACGCTAACTATAAGCCTTTTAATGCAACATTTCTTTCACATCTAGTGGCGTATTTGAATAAAAATAACCCGTTTAGAAAAAAAGGCATGGAGTTTTTAATTTCCTCTCAGTTTTCCTGAGACGATGGGCTGAAGGTTAACTAATCAAAAAGGCAGTGTGTTTTGGGTAACTGGATATGTGCTTATCCCTACTTTGTTACCCAACTCTAGGAATGTACTTCAAACCAACAGAATCATCTAGTATGATAACTGGCAGGTGTGGGACATGGTGCACAATACACCTACGGAATGGACCTGCTTGTGTTATTTCTCTATCATATGGCAGTATAAAGCATTTTATTATTAAGCACTATTCTAAGCAAACTGTGTGACTAAAGGTAAAGGGTGAGAAGTACAATATGAGTGAATGTAGGTTTTATTCCCTCTATTATCAGGTTTCCATATCCTCTTCTTCACAATCTACTCTGTATTATTATTAATGGAACCACTACCCCAATACAAAAATAGATCTAAAGGAAATTAACTGAGTATCTGTCCAACCTGTAATTTGTCTTCTTCTCTTAGTGACATGATTTCAAAGAACATAATGCTTTTTTTTTTACATTTCCCATCAAGTCAAATGTTTTCAATGGATCTTTTGAAAGGTGGCAGTGGGAGAGGAAGTTGGTGGAAGGAGCAGATAGGGTGTTCTTCCAGAATATACACTGACACGTGGGACTGATAAAGGGAAAAAGATGGGAAATGGATGGGTAGGTAGGTGTGGAGGTGGTGGAAGTTTACTTCTTGGCTGTCAGGGCTGCCAGGGAGGCATCCACCTCCTCCTCTGGCTGCAGTGGATGCCACTGGGCAATGGGGCGACGTGGGTTAGCCAGCATGTCGGACCAGTGTTTCAGCCCGGCCCCCGTGGACTTGCTTCCCACCCAGATTTTCCCGATAGCATCGTTCTTGCCGATCTTGTCGTAGTCCAGTACTGTGATCACAGCTTGGATTTTCTGGGGGAATAGCGAGAAATAATGTGTAGGCCTCTCTTCAGTTGTCTCTCTTAGTGTTTTGGTCCTTACTGGTATTAATGTTTAAGTAGAGGAGACTTATCAATACTTCTATTGATGTGGAATACATCCAACGAAATCTACATTAAGATTTGATTTGTAGTGGATGTTTAGGTAATTTGCTATATTGCAGTGGTTTAAGTGATCTTAAGTGACAATTACTTACTTAAAATGACTAGATGATACACCATTTTAAGATATATGCTTATTTAGTATTACAGAGTTAAGTGAACAACTTAATGCATGTGCAGTCTAACCATTAAATGTAAGGCTCCAGCAAAAGCTCAAACTCACAAATCAACATTTCATATTTTACGTTTTTCATCTGGACTAATATTTCAGTATTTTCCTGTATTTTACAAGCATGTAAGCTCCAACCAGTAATTCATGCATTCATGCCTGATGACGATAGATGGGGTACATCAATATGAAACTACTTATATAGTCATCTTTTCACAGAATTCTATGTTTAAAGGTACAGTGTGCAGCTTTTTTGTTTTTTTGTTAGCAAAAATCAAGAATTGTTTTCATAAATACATATTTTACCAAAGTCTAATCACAATCGCATCCAAATGAAAGCGTTCTCGTAGCTTAGAATTAGATGTTTAGAAATACCAACTGGAGGCTAACATGTTGCATCGCCACCTTTGAATACAGTAGCCGAAAGGGGACAAACTTGCTAGCCTTGTGCATTTTACCTGCAAGTCCTCGCTGTTTCAGGGGGAGGGGGAGGGCACGGGGGTGGCGTAAACAAGCCAAGACGACAGTGGATGATTCAGCTTGCCAGCTTACATTTAAATGGAGGACCATCTATACTCTTTGCCCGCG
>JBAMHW010000015.1:7475930-7487401 GCA_037177495.1 Rhadinocentrus ornatus | reverse complement strand
AGGATCCTATGGAATAGAATAGAAATAATAGAATAGAAACTATTTCTTTCTATTTTGGATTGTGTGATACTACTTCAACCCCTGATGCAAAGACAAAAAAAAAAAAAGATCCATACCTGCATTTGCTCAAGTGGAATCTCAAAGCTAAAGGACTCATTGTAGTAAGGATTCAAGGTGTTCTTCTTCACTGTTGTCTTCTTCTTCTTCAGTCTCTTTCCATTCTGTAGCAGGTTAATTTTCACATAGGGATCTGAAAGCAGACATGGGGCAAAATCACAAGGGGGAGATTAGAAAAAGAGAAAAAAAACCTGGGTGCACATGCATATCTGGGTTGCAGTGCTGTAACGTTCCAACAGATGGGGCTAATGCTAAAGCCAGGGTGAGTGATGTGCTGCTGCATGGTGAGCACGGCATCTTCAGCACGTGAGCGGAGCAGGACTGTGCTGATGGCTGTGCACAGTCACACTCTTTTTACACACCACATTCCTGCTGTATGTAGGAGTCTTCTTGCCCGGGCGGAGCACTGAAACAGTCATAGTTTTAAGTGCAAAACATTAAAAGCATCATCCGCTCCTCAGCTCTTTACAAAGAAACCCACCAGACAGTCCACCCACGTCCATTTTCTTTAGGTTCTTAGCCTCCAGAATACAGATTGTGAGTTTGCCAGCAGTAGGGACGTAACGCAGGGAGATGCAAATGTCACCCAGCTTCTCTGGCTGTGAGAAGGAGGCAAGAGGACACAAAGTTAAGGGAGGCCTGAAGCAAAACATTTTTTAAAAGCATAAACTGTGTCTTTTAAATAAAAATTCTCTTCATTAATTATTTTCTCCAACATCTAATTGATCTTTTCATTACTTGAAAAAATATTTGATTCTACAAGTGAATTAATTATACTCTAAGTATTTCTTCTTAAGGTGGCTCTGGGGAGGGGGTTTCATTGATTAAAACTAGTTTCTCAAATTCCGTTGCAGTGAAAGCAGCACAATGCAGCATGGCCACCGAGGCGGCATCATGGCAGCCCAGACTTATCACTCATTTGTTATGTCTACTGATACATAACAAGAAACCGCAGAGGAGAATTGATGTGATGCCTTTCATCATTATATTGTTGGCTCATCATGTTGAGAAAATAGCGTGGAGCTTCTTCTGACAGATCATATTTATTCCTGAACAATCTAAACTCACGTGAAAGCACACATACATTCAGATTCTGTTTGGTAATTTTCTTTTAATTTGGAAAATTTGTATTTGTGAGACTGTGTGCATTTATCTGTCTGTGCATAAACAATTTAGTCCAGATATTTGTACAGTAAAAGTAATGCTGCCTGTTTTAACCAATATGTTTAGTAAAAGATTAAACTTTACCTCTTCTTGGTCTGCACTGTCCAGGTCTCTCCACTCTTCAATTGGCTTTGCCAAGTCAAGCGTGTTCATGGGTATTTTAATCTCACCAATGACATCGTGTTTCGAGAAGCGATCAAAGTCATAGACAGACATCACCAGACTCTTCCCTCCCATCTCTTGGAATGGTATCTGAAAGACAGCAGCCAATCTAATTTTAGTCACCCTCTCTACCCTCAATAAAATCTCTGAAAAAACAAGCATCTCTTCCTTCTTAACACTGCCAACAACCTAACATTATAGTGCACTTCTTTATCTGTTCCACCCATGTTCTCTCCTTCTGAATAGATTCAATACAAACTGTTCTCAACAGGATTTCTTACAATACTCAAAGCTTGAATCTTCATCCACACTTATAAGTTTCTTCAGATGTTAAATTAACAAATGTAAAGTAAATATAAATGGGTCATTTGCACAGTTTATGATAAACTATGCATAATATCATCTTCAAATGAGCTATTTTGATTTTGACTTTGGCTCGCAGCTCCAAATTGTTTGGCTTCCTAACATGCTGCTTCAGCAGAGTTGTCTGACTTTGACAGTCTAGTAAAGCGGTTGAATTGTTTTTTATAGAGCTGTGTCAGCAGGCAAGGTGCACCAGAGGTGGCTGTCTCCTTTAATATGATTCTCTACCACACTCTCCTTGTCAGAAACCTTCAATATGTCTTCTGAGTTTTATCCCTGCTGTACAGAAGTCATAGAGCAGACAAAGACAGAATCTAAATACCTGCTAAGCTCTACAGGAGAGAGGAGAAAAGTATGAGTGGCCGTTGGAGACATTATTCAGAAGCAGCAGCACATCTATAACAGGACCTGTCTAACCCTCAAACATTGCTATGGATACGGTATTTTAATAAATAATTAGTAAATGGTAAGCTTTTTTAAATTTATTTTTATCTTACCTTGAAAGTAAAAGTCTCATTGAAGACAGGATTAAGGGTTTTCTTGTGAACCTTTGTGTCAAACTTCTTTTTCTTATCAGGGAGAACAAAGACCTTGACGTAGGGGTCTGAAGTGCCACCGCTGTCCATGGAGAGGAGGTCAGCTGCTTGCAGGATTCCCACAGTCAGCTGGGGACCATAGACTTATTTAGTTAAAATACATCAAAACCCTAAATTTGTCTCAAATACAAAAAATTCTACACTTTAATTCCAGGATGATCAACATATAAATATCAGGCCAGAGAAAAACAAACTAAAACACGCTTGCCTTGTTCTCCTGGAAGTCATAGTCAATGGAGTATTGAAGCTTTCCCAGCTTTTCCTTTTCCTTCACTTCTTCCTCTTTCTCATCACCAGTTAGTCCTGGCTCCACATCATCTTCTTCATCATCATCATCCTGTTGTTTCTGCAGTAACAGAGGGAAACAGCCCACAGAGGAAGGAGTAAGAAGAGAGAGTGTGAAGAGGCCGCTGTGCTGAACCCCAAACCTCGGGTATCAGCAGTTGGTTTAGTCACATCACCTACCTTCCACTTACCCTAGTGTTACTAGTGCAATCTGTTCATCGATGACCACAGTTGCAACCTGACTTGATTTCACTATTTCATGGCTGACACCATTTGCTGTTTGCTTTTATTATGAGCATTTATGAGTACACTAAATCTGCTAAAATAAGTGGCTGGAATCTTTTTCAGCTGCAAAATGTTGCAGAAATACCATGTCAATAATACTTTAGTTTACTGTATTAAGGATAGAGAGGTAAAATAAAACAGCCAACATATAGAGGACATCATAAAAAGGCAGAACTTACATTTCAACAGAATGTAATGCAACAGCCTTGCAAAGCCTTTGGAAGTTCTCTTTTTCACTTCTAAAACAGTGATTAGGAAACCCCAAATTAGTATCACTCACTTAAATAGCTGTCAGTTGTCATGCTCTAACAGGGAGTGGACAAAATGACTGAACAGCAGGAAAAGAGATTTTGAAGAAATGCGGCTACACAAACCTCAAATATGACTCATCCCAAATGAGAAAACTGTTAAAAATGTTATTTTGCACTCAGAGGAGAGCAGCATCAGCAGAGATGAGCCAGTGTCACAAATGACCAGACTAAAGGACAATATGGAATACATTTTACTTTGGAGTAAGCAAATTTTAGAGTCAGGATAAAATCATAGTATGGTCTAATTTCCAGTGGCTGTCTTCTTGAAAATGAGACTTGATTGTTTAGTTATTAACTGGCACACCTCTCCAGCTAGCAGGCTAACTAAGTTACTTAGCTGAATAGCAAGCTAACGTTAACTAGCATTAGTATCTGCTAAGTACACCTTCAAATTAAACTAAATTATGAATGGCATGCTTTCTAAACTTTGATTTGGTCCTAGCTGACTAGTTCAGTTATGTCTGCCTTTTGTTTTTGTTTTGTTTTACAATAAAAATGTTAGTTAGGATCAGACGATTGACTAGCTGGGAATTAATATAAGAATAATTAATTTCACTTGCAACATGATTTATTGGTGCTATACATTCTCCAAATAGCTTTGCTTTGAATCTTTTGTCTTGATAAAAGGTCAAATATTTTCTTAGCAAAAGCTTAAGTTCAAGTTAAATCTTGAGTCCCTGGTATTAAAGTCCAAGTCCATTAGATTTTTTTTTTTTTTTTTTAAATTCACCACCTGATTGACTAGAGACCATATTCCAGTCAAGTCAACAGTAGGCTGAAGCAGGACTTTACAATACAAAATTATAGGAAAGCAAGTTGCACGTCTAGACAAAATTTTTCTGTTGTCACACATAAAGTATTGGTATTTATTAGCTGCCACAAATGTTCTGAAATCTTGATAAATAATAAATTAAAGATGGGAAAAGGTACAAAATCAATGTACCTGCTGTATGATAGTCACAAATAGTCACCAAGTTTGCAGGTGGGGGCAGGAGTGGGAAGCAATAGTTAGAAATCCAGTGGGAGAGGGCAGAAGTGGGATTAGGAAAACAGTTCCATGCAGGGCTCAGGTCCACAGTTTGGTTATTTTGTCTGTTCCATGCAAGTATTTTAAAAGAAGGAACGGAAGGATAGAGCTGAGTTGTTTATGTGATTTCACCAAACACTAGCATGGACAGCAATATTCTGCCTATCGACTTTAATTTAATAAGACAATTGCTATGTTTACAGGAGTAGGATATTCCATCCATATGTCCATTTATGTGTTACAGAGCACAGTATAAGCCTTTCTGTTCTGCACTAAACTATACAGAAGCCGGTGTTACCAGATAGGCAACCCTATGTATTTAAACAAGCACAAAATAGAGCAGCCTCTTGTTCCGATCTATGAGAAGACACAGGCCATCCCACTAAAAGCTACACACACAAACCTCTAATCCTCTAAATGCATACATGTCTACATTTTGCAAATAAGATGGTGCTATTCAAAATATGCTCTGAATATGACCTTATTCTGGTTAAGCTAATCAAAAAATGCTGTTTACATGGCAATGTCTTATTCAGAATATGGCCTTAATATCAAATCTTGCTATACATGTAAACATAGTTACTCAGAGAGAAACCTAACACTAAAACTGAAGGAAACAATCTTCTAATATTAGAGGACAGGTTAACTTTAAGCCAAGCTATACTAACATGTTATTTATACATCCTATGTTTTTTTTTTTTTTTTTTCTGTTAATGTTGATGGGAATTTTGTGCTGTTATGATACTCTGTCCTGACTGCTGTTAGTGATAAATTTACAAAAATATTTCCAGGTTTATTTTAAACCAAGTCCAAATTTTCAAGCTTTCTTATAATCAGGAACAACATCCAGCAGTTTGCTGACAGTTACCGCCCCCTGACTTAATCAGGGCATGATAGAGAAGATAAATCAACTCTTCTGTTATCATCCATCTTTCCTTTACATCATGCTCACTAACTAGTGTTTCAACTCTTTAGAGGCAGTCTTGACTAATCAAGTGATAGAAACTTGCTCTGATATGAGTAAAGTAAACTTATTTTGGAGTCAGGATAATATCTTAGTATGGCCTACTTTCCTATGGCTGTCTTCTTGAAAATGTCTTCTTAAGACTGGAGGGTCCAGCTACTCACTGAAGAGCTGGAAAAGGAACAGGGTACACATACAGATAATACACACACCAACACAACCAGTAAACACCTCGCACACATTTAACTACATGCAGACTCTAATGCATGCTTAAAAAACGCTCTATTACTGTCTCACACACACACCGACACTCACACACATATTCTCACGCAGTATCCTTTTATGTGTCTATATTGTGGTAAATGCTTTTCATTCAAGCATGCCAGGCCACAAAATGCAGGATTCAAGTTTTTTTGTTTGTTTTTTTTTCCGATGGCACATGTAATGTAATGTACCATATGACCTTTAAGGAGAGGTAAAGGTTATGTTTGGATGTTACTGAAACCTCTGAGACATATTTTTGTTAGGCTCAAAAATTTATGTACCTATGTTCTGAGTGAAATGCGCACATACATGGAGGAATCATGCTATTTTGAGAATGTCCACTTCTTCTCAAACTATCAGTGGGGTACTCTAAGATTAAGACATGGTATGTCTGAATGAATGCCCTTCGGAAAGCTCCAGTGAGTGAAATGCAAGCTCAGTAGTGAAGTTTTTTGTAGACAACATTTTAGACAGCAGACTGCAGCCTTAGCTTTGCATAGAATGAATTCAGGCCTCGTTCATTGAAAATTTAGGCAAACATTCTGGCTCACCATGTCTCTTCAGCGAGACCCAAGTGCTTCAGGGAGGAAAAGGGGCATCAATGACTGTCACCTAGTATGTCAGCAGCATGGGTCATCCAGGAAAGTTACTCTCAAGTCAAGTTGTGGCCATTCAATGGTACCTAATGCAAGGGCATATGCTGGTCTTTGTCAATGGATACAAACACCTTTGTTGTGGGATTAGGAGCATGCTTGCACAACCGAGAAACTTCGTTTGAATTTCATACCCAAGTCATTCTACAGAGAAATAGTTTGTCATCTGTTTTTGGTTGCACACTACAGCTGAGGTCTGTCATAATGGAAACATGCTGCAAACTCTCAGTTAGGTAACATTTTAGCTATTATTTGACAAATATCCAGCTTACCCCTTGCACATGCATGTTAGTGATCTCTAGTGAGTTGCTCAGTGCACTCGTCATTCAAAGGCTTAACCATAGGATGAGTTTAATGTTCATTTCAAACCATAGACATTTAAACAGATATTTACTCCAATGGGGGGTTTTCCCCCCCCCCCAAAAAAATTGCAATCTCTGGATATTCAAGACACAGCAATTGGTGCAGCATATCAGTTCAGTGGATTTTGCGAAGCAGCTTAATTGCTCCTATAGCCCTCAAGCACCCGCAGCACCTAAGCTTGCAAAAACAACTAAAGAAGCCAAAGCACTCATTGTCACCATCACTGCAATCCAACCCCTCCAAGCCCAGCCCAGCCCACCCCCACCACTGCCCCGCACTGGTCTGCGCTTACACAGAGCGGCCAGAGAGGGGTGCCGCGTGCTATCAGACCTACCGTAGGCAGAGAAGTCCACCACAGTCAAGATACACGAAGCACACATAAGACACAAAGCAGGAAGGAGGAGAGCAGAGACAAAGGAAGAGATTGAACTCACAGCAGACACCAAAATAAGGGTAATCACAGCAAATGTAGTAAGCTACACTGGAGGGAGTGAGGAAAATGACAGATGGAGAAACCTCCTCATTAGCACAATTGTATTATGTGCAGCAAAACCTTGGGTTTTAAAATAACTTTACTTTTCTGATGTTGTTACTGCTTTTTGTCCGATCATCAATCATGTACGTGAGAAAAAGAAAAATCGACCCAAGGCAGCATCATTGTGCTGACTGCTAATTTTTGATAATGACTCTTTTATGAATGCAAGAAAAGCACTCATAAAAGAGGGATGGATACATAAGAGCCGTGTCATTTTTCACTCAAACCCCAAAGCACAAGTGAGAGAAAGAGCAACAATAACATTAATGACAAATATGTTGAATAACAAAGAAAGAGAAGAGAAAAATGAAATAAATTATAATTATGGTGGATAATCACCTGTGAAAAATACTCTTGACTGGGTTTCGAAAGACTTTAAACATTTACACAATTTGTGCTGTAATCTAAACATTAATCCAACACACTTCAAACTGTGAATGAATGTGTTCATGCTGCTTTGCTAAAATATAACAAATTAGCCAGTCGAATTTACTAACACATAATTTATGTCTATATTCCAGTACAATACTTCACGTTGAGGCCCACAGGCATTACATAACAGATTTATGATTAGCTCAAAGTTATTTGTGGTTTGTTTAGCTTCATTAGCAGCACGGGTGTCAATTTCCTCTGCACAGCCTAAAACGGTGGAACATACCTCTCCCCCTTTCAGGTTCTTCATTCCCATGTCACCCTTCCCCTTCTTGCCCTTCTTATTCTTCTTCTTCTTGCAACAACATTTCTTGATGATGCAGAAGCAGCAAGTTAGAATGAGTAAAGCAGCAACCACAGCAATGGCAATGATGGCCCAGGATGGCACTGAGAACACACAGAACAGTTTATATATAAATATATCACTACTAGAGACAGAAGTAAGAAGCAAACACTGAAATGACATTTGACCAAATAATCAGTTCAGTTCTGCGTCATGTCATGTCCTGGACCAAATATATTTAGTGAGAGGTGGTGGGTTAGAAAATTAGATTCCTCTGCCATTAGGTAGAGCAGCCAATGATCAATAATGAATAAAGACATTATGGGGCTGCCCACGCCTGCAGCCAAAGAGAAAATCTAATTCCAAAATCATTGTTTAGAATCACATCAATAGGATTTGGTTGATCAGAACAGGTTTTCTGGTTTTGCCAGGCACTCACGTGGGATCTTGTCGATTTCATTCAGGAACTTGTTTTTGATTTCATCGAAGGCATCGTTTTTGTTGACTGGTTCTGTGGAGTTTTCAGCAGAGACTAATGCGACGGGGGCTGGCGTAACATTCAAGTCACTGGCCCCCGTTGGCTTAGCAGCAACCATGGCCGTTGTCTGATGCTTGAACAAGTTCCACTTCGTCATTTAGGCTGCACACACGGTCCCTGAAAAACAGCATGAAAACACAGCCACTACATGAGGCAAGCATCAGAGACTTGCTTTCTACATGCATATTTTATTCCTCTTGTATGAAAAGAAGAACATTTTTTTAGGGTTTTGGGTAATCATGAAAATTATTTAGGTGTTAGTTATAGTTTATTTATATGCCTGGATAAAGAAGTTGTTCTAAAACACACAGGCAACAAGATTTAAATAACTTTCCAGAGGCAGTTTCATATGGCAATGCAACATGGACCACTCAAACACAAAAATGTTGTAGAAGATTTGTTGGATGTTAAAGCCAAACGCTCCACACACACCCTTCCTAAACATTTTGGTGCACCAGGGTTGTTGCTGTCTAAGTCAAAATCCGGTGGCAATCAGTTGACATCTGAGCTCCTCTTTTCACTTAAGTGTTTAAGACAGATGGCCAAAGATCTGTTGGTACAATTACAAAATCAATAATGGAGTGTTTTGTGGTGCCAAGTGCACTTATGAACACTTCCACAACCCAGATCCTGACAAGTGGCACAAACTGGATGGATGGAGGACAAAATAATACTTTAACTTGGGTTGGAGAAAACATTAAAGCCCGTTTTTTTTGTTGACAAAAATTTTGAACAAAAACTGCTTTTTGCTTTGGAGAAAATTAAATTTTAGAAGGTGCAAAACATGGATCTGAAAAATTAACAGACACAAAGTACCATGAGCAGACCCGAAACTACTAAATGGAGGCAAATTAAAGACTGAACTTAGTCTTACTGGTCACTTTTAAACCCCAGTTCATGGTGGTGGCATGTACTGTAACAACAACACTAATAACACAAACTTCAGTGTATCATAGAACAGTGGTTCGATGCATATACTAAAATGCCATAGACACCCTGCTCCGCCCTGTGCTGAAACCATGCTTGGTTTTAGGCTTTCAAAAGTGTGATTCTCACCATTTATAATGTATTCTGGTTGAGTCCTGTCCTTTGATAAAGCCAACGTTAAATAAACAACATACAGCCTTACTTTTTCCCCTTAAAATAGAGACAATTTGTGGACATTAATAACAATAGCTCTAATGTTCAAAGACTCAGGGACCCTCTGTGCTCTTTGGGGGACCCCCAAGGGGGTCCCAGACCTTAGGTCAACCACTGTCATAGAGGATGGTGGTGTGGCACAATTCTTGCATCAGATAAGTGCAATAAAGTCACTGCAGTTTCATGGTTTTGGTACATGCAATAATTTAAACACATTAAATGCCTTTACTGTGTTATGCAATGTTTTATTTCTGTGAGACCGGGTTACTTTTAGAAATACGGGCAAAGAAACATCATCCAACTACAAAAGCAGCATCAAAGTCTACGAACAAGAACCAAAGCAGCCGTCCTGAACCATGATGCTCAGCTGTAGCTAACCAGGGCTCCCTCATAAAGAGCAGGAGAAAAACATGGTACTGACAGGATGTGCCTCTCACAAAATTATTCACAATGTAGTTTAAAGTTAACCTTTTAGTTTTTAAAAGAAAATTTAACTAAAACAAAGTATTTATACATCAGTCTCCTTTCATCCTGCATCAAAACCTCAAAAAGAATGAGCAAAAGTACCTGCAAAAAACATTTTTAAACTTGTGACTTTAGCTTTGTAATAATCAGTTTCAGTAAGCTGTCTTTAGCATAAGTTAAACATTGACTGATTGTGGACTTTTACATCAGTGTCGCATAAATGACAATTTAAGATCAGCTACCAAGAAATAACTGTCAACCCTTACTTCATCCTATCTTTGTTTTGTTGTTGAACCGTAGAAAGAAGCAACTAAAAACTATCCAACAGCAGCATTTCCACAGACTAAACAAATGTTCAACCAGAGCTCTTATCAGTTCCAAAAATCACAGTGTGACAAGTGCAGCAGAAAGCAGCCTGCCAATAGAGTGATGAGTGATCAAGCGAGACCTCAATTCGGAAAGCAGAGACAGATGACAAGCCTAACACAACAAGACTTTTGCTCTTGATTTTATTTCAGTCATGACAGTATGGGAAGAAGTAGAATATCCCATTTCTCAAGCTCCAAATCAAGTTGGTTCAGAGATTCTGCTTCTATTTATTGCTTCATTTAAATTATTCAAATTGAGGCTGACAGCACGAAGGATAAGCTTATATTATTCAGGGCCCTGGACCAGTTTATACATCTTAAAATATGTAATGCAAAAATTACTTTTTTAGCATCACTAAATTTTGCTGCTGATGTGACTAATGACAAACATTTTGTGTTAATTACTCAAGATTGGAACTAAAATACCACATTAAAATTTAATAGTTACTGAAAAAAAATCACTCAGAAAAACATTTTAATGCATTTAGAAATGAGTGGATTGTTTAGCAAAACAGAAATGTGTGCCTCTCTGTTCCCCTCAGCATTATACACCACTGTAGATATTGTAGCAATAATAAGGGCTTACGTCTAAGGATATTTTATCCTGTTTTTCCCTCACATCAGACCAAGCCAGACCAATTAAATTAACAGTCACGGATATGTGCTCAAGCATTTTATCTCCTCCACTCTGAGGGCAGCAGTGAGGACGGACAGAGAGGACACAGAATTACGCTTTTATGACTGCCATTAGTCCTGTTTCACAGTCAGTACTCATGACCCACGCCAGGAAAATCCAGCACATAAACCACATTATTTTAAAGAGTGCTGTCTTCTAGGTCCTGCATAGGGACAAAACTGATATCAGAGTGGGTTTAAGAATACAAAAAATAAACTTAACTTGCAAGCAAATCACATAACTTCTCCAACTCACATGAGCATAAAAGGTATTTCAAAATGGGAAAGACATTTTTTTTGACAAAGTCACCAAATTTATGAATATAAAACACATAAGCTATGTTTTTTTTTTCTTTTTAATACCGGTTGTTGAAAATGTAATTATACATACTATAAATGCAATTATCCATCCATCCATTTTCTGCTGCTTATCCGGAGTCGGGTCGCGGGGGCAGCTGCCTAAGCAGGGAAACCCAGACTT
>JBAMHW010000015.1:7463735-7475830 GCA_037177495.1 Rhadinocentrus ornatus | reverse complement strand
AATAATAATAATAATAATAATAATAATAATAATAATAATAATAATAATAATAATAATAATAATAATAATAATCTTTATTTAGGATCTTTATTTCTGTGGATGTTTTTGTTTAACAATGTATTGCAAAGCTAATTTTACTTGGGTGCTTTAACTCACTGTACAAATTGGACCAAAAAAACGATTATTTAGCATTAAAATACTTCCTCACAGGACTGTAATTCTGGAAAAATGTTAATTAAAGACATGACATTTTAAAGTACATATGGCAACATCTATGGCAATATTGTATACTGTTGTATTTTGCACTTAGTAGATATTTTAGTGGGCAAGGAAAAAACTGATTTAAAAGAAAATTAAAGGGTTTAACACTTATTTTACAAAGACACCATATTTTACAGCAATCTATCGGGTTTTTCTGGGGTTTTTTTCCTTTCTGTTTTTATTTAATTTCTTTTATTGCTTTTAAAGTTTGTTTTTAATGCACTTTTTTAATGCTTTTAATGTTTTATGCAAAGCACTTTAAATTGTCTTGTACATGAAATGTGCTATACAAATAAATTTGCCTTATCTTGTCTTGCCATGCCTTGCCGCAATGTTGAGATATTTCAGTAAGTAGCTGAACAGCATTTCAGAAAAAAAAGAAAAATAACATGTCCATTGTGCACACAAAATGTTCCTTAATTAACACGTGGAGCTTAAAATTTGCCTAAAGTCAGTCAGGATTTTAAAGAAATAAATTAAAAAATTCGCGAGAAAATGAAAACACCGTTTCTCATCACCAAAATGCCCCTGAGATAGTTTCTTAACTCCAGTGGAAATGTGACCAACAGAAACTATAATTGGACTTGGGCTCCCTCTGTTAATATACATGACAGTGTGCCTACATAGCTTTCCATTAATGGAAGAGAAATCCCTCATCCACCCCTGAATGAAATAAAAGCTATGCTGATTATCCAGGATACATTTCATATAATACTTCTGTTACTAAGATCAGCAGGAGTTTTGATCTCCGTCTCTCAATGTGCATCCCTGCTCATAAGAGTCTGAGTCATCATGATTAGTTAATGCAAAATGGCTTGGCTGCACAGCCTAGAGGAGTGCAGCCTTTAGCATGATCTGTCTCTTATCGCTTAATACACTGCTCTGAGATGGATGGGGATCAGGGACTTTAATCAAGCAATCTGGATGCAGCAACCTAGCCCACTAGCACAGCATTTTTACTGAAATCATTTTTAATACGCCTGTGAATCTCTACCAGAAAAGACATACAGGGAGGTGAAGGAAGATGGCCTCAAAAGAAGAATTATGGTAGATTCAGAGGAAAAATCAGTTCTTCAACAAAAAAAAGGCGATTACAGCTTCATTGTCATTCTTGTATATTTATAGTAAGTTGGAAAGTTATGTTGCTTCATTTCAAGTACTGACAAGGTGACAGGGAAGGAGGTAGAAAATGATGCTGCAAAGATGTTCGCTTGGAATAAAACTAGAGATGATGTGATTAATGCATACTGTCTTCACCAATAAGTAATGGTAGTTTGATGAAGTGAAGTTGATGAATATTAAGTGTTTTATCTGATAAATAATAGTCCTGGTAACTAACAGGACTTTTATACTCGTGCAAACCATCTGTTTATCACATCCTGCATTGTCTTCTTTATCATTAAATGAAAGATATGAGTCACTTAGTAAGACTTAAACATGCCCACAGGGCACAATTACCAAACACCTGTCCAATTTCCATACAAATTCTTGCTCTGACATACAGTATAAACACGCGACTAAGAAATGCTGAAGCTTTTCTTGTGTCATGTGTGTGACATCCTCTGGCGGTGGGAAACCCCTGCCTGCAGATAAGCCGACTCCATGAGGCGGGGGGGGCTTGTGTTTATCAAGGGCTTATTAGCACCCACATCAGCTCCAAGGGAAAAACAACCTTAAGAGAGTGAGCAAAACTCATGCTGCTGTTTGACTTAACAACAAGTACCCCAAACAGCAATTAATTAACAATCTACAGCTTGACGGCCAAGTTTGCTTCCCCCTGGCACTGACAACTTGCTTCTGTAGCAGTTTATCCAGCTGTCTGCCAGCGGGCAATCCGTTTGGCTTAAAATCCCAATATATATTTATTCAGACTAATGACACACATCCAATGGTTAAAAGCTACAACATCCTAGCATCCATGTTCAAAATGGCTCCTGTAAATGGAAAGTAAGCTGGTAGCTGGGTCACATGACTGCCCCTCAGGGCAACTCTCAGGAGCAGTGAGGCGGCAAATTAAGTATTGAATATTAAGAGCTGTGAAAAGATTGTTATATTCAAAGAGAAACAACAGCAATAGCTGATTGGTTCTCATGGGCCACTAGATGACATGGGTTCTCAAAGATACAAAGCAAGCTGAATAACGTGACCCCGGTGAAATCATTCAGCCCCCACTGAGGCCCCTGCCATCTGTGACATTACGGGTTATGTGTGGGTGGGCAGAGTGTTTGGCCTCCAGCTGAACTAGCGGTGCTTCCTGTGCGGCTTCATTTCCACTAAGTCTTACTGATGTGATTGCTGCAATACGATGGGTTGGAGTCTTGAAAATATCTACAAGAAGTGTGAGACTTGCAGGGTTTTACATTCTAGTGAGACCCTTCATTTCATGATTTCTCATGAAGGCTGCAAAAACCTTCAAGCAGAATTCATCGACAGGTTATCACTAGCTGAGAAGTTGCATGTAAGCTTCAGCTCTAAATTTGTACTTGTGTTTTTCATTCTGTGACTCCTTCATCCCAATGAGCTATTTTAGGTATAAACTGGGTAATTGTTCAAACATGTATGCATGATAAAAGCACTTGAAGATACCGGAAGATGTGAATATTGGCTTCACCAGCACTGAGTCACAACTGACCTCTGATCTGTCTGGACTTGAATCCAGCTGGAAATACTGTGTACTGGAACATTTTGAGAACAAAGGCCAGAGTATTTTATGGGATTCAGCAGACAGAGCAATGCTGTAATCGGAAAGCTGGGCTGAAATGGTGGGGCTGTTTCAATTAGATTTAATGTGCAGCTTGATTTCTGAACTCTTGCTACTTTATGATAATTCACCCCAGCTGAAATGGACTTGGGTCTCCCATCGTCATAAAGACCTCATTTTGGCCAAGTTTTAATAGGATTACCAGGAGAATACTGATGGCTGCATTGCTTGTTATTTGCCCAGCAAATGAGATGGGAAACTGGAACTTGGCCTGAGTCAAACCTGAGAATATGATCAGTTAAATATAGAAAAATCGTGATGATGTCATTTGGACTGAACTCAGCTGATTAAACTTTTGTAAAATTTAAAATTTACACCAGCAGCAATGAAAAATCAAGAGGCTCGGCTGGATTTAGAGCATTGACATTGTAGTTTTCTGTAACTCCGGATAATCTGCATCCCTGTATACAGTACAATATACAGAGAAACAAAACAATAAAAATTCAGCTGGAATGTACAGTTAAATAAACAGTTAGCATATGGCAGACAAACTTCTGCATTAGTTACAAAGCATTCCCTCTTTTGTCATTTTACGTAAGAGAGCCAAGAAAGTGACAAAGCTTTGGCAAAACCAAAAACACAGCACATGGTGCAAAACAATGAGCCAAAACCAGATTCTTACACTCACCAATAGTTTTGAAGTTTCCATCCACAAGTTGATGGGCGTCCCCCCCTGCCAGACAACGTAACGACCTGGCTGCAGTTAAAACATTAATCTAACTAACAAGACTGTTGAGCAAATCTTTTCTCCCCTTATTCCTCCTTAAAGATGATAGCTGAGGTGGAAGTATACGATTAATGCTGTCTGCCAACAAGATTAGAGAAGAACCACAGAGTCAATTATATAAAACTTGGTCAAATTTTGGTGTGAATCATTTACCTTGTAACTGTGAAATAGGGCATTAGCATGCTCTCAGCAGGTGACAGTAAACACACTACACCTGCAGCCATGTGGGACAAGATATTTACAGAAGCGCTAGACTCCTGTTTTTAGGCTAAGGGCATTACAAACGTCGGAATCTAGATATAAACACTATGAATATTAATGAGGAGAAAACTGACCCTCAGAGACACTATCAAGGCAATACCACTTGTACGTTAACAAAATGCAAGTGCATCAAGATGTCCTACTGATGGCACTGCTGATCAAAGGGCAGCGACCGAGATAAAGATGCCAGAAAGGTGCTTTGTGCAAAATCTCTCTAGAAAAAGGCCTCATTTTTGTACACCTCATTGTGGGGGGTAAGGAAGGGCTCATTTACAAACCTGCTTGTGTAGATAAAACAATGTTCATTCTCACCTGCGGCTGAATGTGACTCAGCTATCATCAATAGGGAGCATTGAAAAGCGGATGGGAGGTGCCAGGGTTTGAATGCTGAGCGAGGAGCTGCAGGCATCATTTACAGCCAGTTGCCATTCATCCTCCCTCGTCCCCTCAGCACCTTCCCCTTCCCATGTCCCCCGATAGGCCGATTAATTATTCTGTCACAGAGACACTGACCCAATCTGCATGTAAGGAAGTGCAGAGGAAATTCGCGAGAGCAGAGGGCTTCTGGAGCACTGCAGATAGGCAAGATCTAATAACATTTAGAAAGGAAAATGTTTAGTAAAGAGACTGAGAGCAAAAGATCTTTTTTTGAACTAAAGAAATCATTCAATAAAACATTAAAGAGGTGGGAAATTTGCTTATTTCCTTTCTGGTTAATTTTTCAGAGGTTATATTATTCATAAAGAAAATATGTAATATTTCATAGAAATGCCAATCTTAGCAGTGCTTCCCCATAGACATGTAATTAGACATAACATGTAAGTGGCAGCAGTTGCAATAGCAGTTAGATGGTCACATTTACGATTTTCATCACCTTGAATAATTTGTTAGTGGAGGTAGAAAAAAATTTAAACCTTTCCAGATGAAGTGCAGAGTTTTTCCTGCTGTACACAGCTCCAAAGACAACCTTGTGTTTTGCTCATTTACGTGGAGAAACAATGTAGATGTTAATAAAATTTAAGAGATTGAAAGGAGAGGACTGTTAACTCAGCTGTCTTGCTACTGTATGTTGCTTCAGGGATACCAATGTATGAGCAATGGGGTACTATGATAGAGCCTGGCAGAGATATGAACTGTGTGCTGTCTGTATTGTTTTATAATGTTATAGTTATTTGTTTTTCTTTTTCTTTGCCCTTATTATCATGTATCTGGCTGTATTGTACAGAGATAATGCAGGTAATAAGCCAAAGCTGATCCGTGAGCAGTGAGGTCTGTTCTGTGTACTAAAACTCAACTAATGAACAGCCTACTCTATTTTTTATAGTCATTTATATATTTTGCATATAATAAGCAAAAGTAACTTTATTGTAAATAACTGTGAAAATAGTGTTAGCCATTGTTGGCAAATATTGCTAACTCAACAGCACAGCAGCTCAGTTCAACACTGTTTCTCCTAAAACCACAAATTCATTTAACGCTGATGGACAATATTTCTCTTAATCCTTGTTTTTTTATTGTTTTGTTTTTTTACTGTAAAGCTCATAATTACAGGCTCTGGTCTGTTGGGAGCTTGTGGAGTCAAATTTATATTTGTTATTGTTAAACTTGTCTTAGCTTGGCAGCTTTCCTGCATGCTAAATCATAGCCAAGCTGTGCAATATCAGCATATATTGTATACAAATATTTAGTTCTTGCTTCATGTTCCTTCACTTTAAGGCTTTGAAGCTGCGGACCACAGCGTCTTATTTTAGCTTTACCACTGCAACAATAGGTTAATTACACAAATCAATAAAACCATAAGGGCATGGTATTTTGGGTGGACATATTTGTCATTTTCCCAGAACTTGCTTTACATTTCCATCAGGTTAACCAACTTCCACCACTGAAAGGCTAGCGTGGTATAGAGACTTCCCAAAGTGAGTCTACACTTTAGACAAAATCTAGCAATTCTTATCCATAAAAAGCACCTTGACATTCAACCCACTGATTGTAATATTTTCGTTCTTCAAATTCAATGCGCTCTTTGTTTACCTTGGTTTCACCTTTCTAACAAATTTAATTAAAATCCACCCCATACTTTTAGTGTTTTTTTGTTTTTTTTTCAACAGACAAACCAAGGACAGTGAAAATTTTAGATCTTCTTTGGCCCGAGGTAAACACAATAAAATGATCTACTGAATATAAGAGTCCAAATAAAAATGGAGCCTGTGTTCTGGCAGATAGAGTTTCCCTGCCAAAGCAAAACAATCAAAAAAAAGTCAAATTACTTCATTAAACCAACTTCTGAATTTATATTGTGTGTAACTTTTCAAAAAGCTAATGTATGCATAATTTCAAAAAACAGTCTGTTAAATTATGCATCTATCAAAAAGATGTCCAGCATGATGAAACACTGTGAAAACACTTCACTCATTCTCACACAGGAACGTGTTTCCCTGTTCTGTATTTAACTCACAGCTTCAAAAAGCTACAGGGCCAAAAATAAAAACAGATAAAAATCTCATGATAAAAAACCAGCACATTTCTCTTCCTTTAAACAGCCACATCAGCGCAGCAGGACGATGTGACTGGTGACTGTGTCCGACCAGTTAAAACTGGAGCTCCCAGCCATTGTATGCCAGCAAAACACCATCACATGGGCTGGGGCCAAAACTAGGAAGTCTCAGCTTTCACCTGGGGTGAGGTGCTGACAGCAGTTGAACATTCATAGTGATAACTGTGTTACTGTGTAAGAGTGAACTGCTGACTCTTCTTTAAAGTCTGGAGTGGCTAACTTTGTCATTTTGAGCATTATTTTGCATTTGGAGTACGAGCTTGGAGAGAATATTTCAACCTAATGAAGCAGAATGCATTTTGCGCAAAAGCAGTGTTCTACATTCAATAGGACACACCCACTCTAGTAATATACTGTAGGGTGGTATGCAGGCGGTACAGTTTAGAATCAGCTTCTTTTCTTTCTCTTTCTCTTTGAGCTCTTCCAGCATTTGGGTACCAGCTGCCTACTTGGAGGAAGCAGAGAGGGGGAAAAAAAGCAAGATTGGTGAACTTCAAAGCTTCCTCTCATTTTCCTGGTTATGTATGAGAGATTCAGAGTATTTCTTAGTGTGAGAGCCATTGGGAGCGGCTGCCTGGGGTACAGACTTAATGAGCCTGTCTGAATGTTTTAAAGCCTGACAAAAAAGAACCTTCAGAGCATGCTCAGTATAAAAACGTCTCTCGCAATATGGGTTTTGGAGGTAAACATACAGCGATAAGCCACAACATTAAAACCATAGTTTTGCTAACCACAGTTAGCAAGGTTTTTTTTTTTATTATCATTGTTGCAATGCTGGGTTCAGCCATGAAACCTTGGGTTCTTGCTTTCATGTCGAGGTTACTTTGATCCACGCTGTATCACCCTTATCACTCAACATTGCAGCAAAGTAAGCACAACCCTCCTGGCAGCAATTGTGACCAGAATGGCTTAAAAACATGACAGATTCAAAAGAGTTAATGTGTTTTTAAAACTAACAAGATGTGTCAGAACAAGCCCTTGCCACAAAAAAAAACCTGATCTCCCACAAAGATCTTTGTTTCCAAGTCCTACAGGATGAAGGTTGTTTTGGCCACACGTAATATCCACACAATATCTAGCAGGAGGTTTTAATATCTAAAACATGTAAGCAGATACCGATATGTATGCATATGCAATATGATCCCTCACATCCTCAACACTGTTTGTTTACTATGGTTCTGAAACTTGAGTGATCATGTGACCACTCTGAATCCAAGCCATTGACTGTCGCTGACAACTGCAGCACCTCTTATAGTATAGCGTAGTATCAATGAAACTAGTGTAGCCTGTATTTCAAAATGTTACTTCAAGGCACGTCAGCATGTAAAGAAAACAAAATAGATTTCTCTTTAAGTATAATACCACAGTAGAAACAATACCTTAGCCATTCGTGGTAAATTTGTTATGTAGAATTTGAACTCGGTTTACTAAAAACTTTGTGATGTTAATGACAGGCCTAATGAGGATTTGTAAGAGTCAGCATTAAACAGAGAGTACAAGCAGCCCAAGATAGGTTTTGTCCTTGGTACTGTCACCTCAGTGCTGCCTGAGCTGTATGTCCCATGAGAGACAGCAGAAAAAAGAGCATTCTGCAGCACTTTATGAAATCCCCACCCCTCTCTCTTTACTCCTCAGCAAAACTGTCAGCCTCTTTTCATGTCCGACTACTCAGCCTTCAAAGATAAAGAGACCAAGGGCTTATTTCTGTATTGTAACAATGCAACAGACCTGGGGATTTTTAGAGTAGTGTACAGCTTTTTGGCTCCTCTTGGCTGTTCTCTCTGTGTTCAGGGAGGTTCTTAGATATGCAAGTCAAACTAAAGGTGCAAGCTGTCAGCAGGGCAGCCTCCTGGACACTCCAGAAAAGAAGTACACCCACCAGGCAAGCTAAATAAGGCATGATTAATTATCTTGATACAGTACTACACCCCTCTTCTAAACATCCATGCCACAAACTACGCAAAACCTTCGTTAGAACGGGGTCCTTAAATTGCTTGATCCTGGGTCAGATCAGGATCCAAATGGTGTTCAGGATCCCATTTATAAGAAAGGCTTATGATTTAATTCGGAGATCAGTTAGGACAACATGCACCAGAAAGTAACATGCACCTGCATTGTGGTAAAACCCACCAAAAAAAGAAACGCTAAGTTAGAAACAGCAGAGCCAAATCCATCACCACAGTGACAGCCACCAGCCTTGTCCAGATTCCTCAAAGGAAGTGTTCGAGCATTGCTGAGAAGAGAGTTGAAATACACCCTTACCAGCACTACCGTAATTCCGTAATCCTGTTCTCCACAACAGGCAGACCCATTCACCAAGCAGGCACTAAGTGTTAATGTAACAGTGCCTTAATAACGTCCCTCGACCGCTCTCCCATCAGCACCAGAAACTGCAGTCCTCTTCGCACTGTTTCCACTGCAGTAATACTTGTTCTCCGGCACACACACACACACACAAGCACACACACACTCAGTCACACATAACTACCCCCACCTCTGTTTCGCTCAATCCCCTCCTCTTTTCTCTCTCTCTACTCTTTCTGTCTCTTTCACAGAAAGGATCCCCCTCCCCTCCTTTTCACCTCACCCTTCCCCACGCTTTCTCTCTGTCTTCCATCTCTCCCTCCGCTCCAGCACTCACTGCTCGGACGACTGATTTGTGATGCTGCTCACAAGGTGCTGTATGCACCACTCTGTGCCCCAACACATAAGTGCAATTCAAAAAGCATCCAGATGCTTGTTTGAGCTACCAGCATCCTAACCAAGCTCTGCTGCTGGGGGACTACATGGGAATCAGATAAGTTCCTGAGCTGCAACTGAGGGGAAAAAAGAGAGGATGCAAATTAAAAGAAAGAACAGGAAAGGTGACACCTTTCGATAACAAGAGGAAGGCTACAAGAATCTTGTTGTTTGCTGTGTGGTATCTGCAGCAGTAATTTGCTACTTTGTCTCTCTTGTCATCTCATTTATCTGATTTTTGTCTTTGGACCTGCATCACTTCCACTGTCATCGAGGAAGATTTTAATCTTTAATATGTTCAAGATGCATATCGCGGCATAGCTTACATAAATGTGTGAGTTTCTGGTAAAAACCAAAAAAGCCCTTTGCTGGAACAATTGTTTACCTTTTGACACTGTTCCACAATAGCCTCTGAAACTGGAAGAAGAGGATAACTTTTTTCTTCATTTAAAATCTGCACATTTGTAACAATACCACACAGACTGCCTTTGCTCACCATACTTTCCTTCCTCCCCCTTCCAGTCAGCATATGACTCTGTAAATCTGCTCAGTAATGACAATTTGTGACGCACTCTTTTGCTTAACACCAATGAGGAGTCAGACAGTTTGGAGCCCATCGGGTATTGCTGTCTGTCACAGAAAATTATCATCGTGCCTTAACTGAATCACACACCTTATTGGCCAACAATAAGGGCTTGATCCAAAAATCAATAAAGTCTAAATCAGTAAAAATGGAAGGCCGAGAAAATGGGAGATGGCTTTTTGTAAACTCAAAACATTCAGCTGGAGATGGAGGAAGGCTAATTGCTCCATGTCTGTGCTGACAACCATGTTGGGCTCATGTATTAAGAAGCTGGTTTTAAATGGGATGCGATATTAAAGGTAGAGTGAGGCTACCCGAATTGGCACTCCAAAGATCTGTGCATCTTGATATTGTTTTTTTTTTTTTTTTTTTTTTTTGTGTATTTTTCATCTTGTATTTGTGTAAAAGTGGACAAGATTTAAGTGACAAGACAAAATCTTATTTAATTCAATTTAGTAAAGAAGTGTTGAGCCATCCCTCATTTCTCCATATTTTGCTTACAATGAGCAAGAATCTCTTGTAATCATTTAAAGTTGTCTGGAGCAATAATTTTCCAGGCTATCAGAAGCTGTTTCTTTGGACATTGGCTTCTTTTTCACTTATTTTCAGTCAAAGACCATTTCTGGGAACATAGTTAGTACCAGTCTCTTGCAAAGACACCTTATTTGTTAAGCTTTCATTGACTGCATGTGCAAATAAACAGAGTTTTACAGGCATAAAACAGTTTTTCTGCACCAACAAGGTGATCCCCAAAGAGCTATGTACACAGTGTCCTAATAGATGATAGGAAGGAAAATGGACAAATTTAGGACAAAGGAAGAGGTGTCATGCCTAAAAAAATATCTATAGGAAACAATTAGTATCTCAGAGTAATGTCCTTAACAAATGGAAAAAAAATAGAATCTCTCAGAGAGCACAGACCATAGGGTCACTCACACAAAAAACCCCAAGACCCAACAGCCCATCCAGTTACCAACCCCATGCCAACATTCTTATGTACTGTATACTACAAGCTAATATTACTATCTATTTCCATCATCAGAATAGATGACACGTCTTATATAGAATCCTTGACCCTGAATAATAACATTAGACATCAAGATGACGCAAATGGCTATAATAGTCTTGGAATTATTAAGGAAATTCCCGTTTTCTCTAGTAGCGGTAATCTGGGTGATCCGTTGTATTTAAAGGCAAAAAAAGTAGCATTGACACCTAGTGTTTCAAATTAGAACAGCTCTTTTATTTACAGTCTATAAAGGACGGAGAACGTAACACCAGCAAACATCATGATGACGAGCGAAGATGATTCACACACAGTAAACTGCTATGCTTTGCAATGCTAGTGCTAATTTCACGCGCTAATTTACGTTAGCATAAAATAGAGTTTAAACAAAAGCTACATTAATCAACAAATGCCACACAGCGGCTTTTCACTCAGTCTTACTTAATAAATTAATTTGATAGTAATTTAATAGGTTTATAAGAACAAACACACACTGCAGGTTCTTTTGCTGACTTAAAATACCAAACGCTGTGCTGTTGTTTGGCAACTTGAGGAGTCGCACATGATTGGTTAAGGAACCAGGAAGTAGGAAAGAGCTACACAATGCACCAGAGTTATTCCGTCACGTAACTCTTATTTTGAAGGGAGAAAAGCTTGATAAAGACATTGTTGATGCAGAGAGACAGACTGTTTATAGGGAAGCTTCCTTTTATCCCTCGAAACAAATGCGAACATTTTAAATTAGTTTCTACTGAAAAATTCCTAATTATTTAGCCTTTAACATCTACCATGATGCCAACTTGTAATTTTTTTGCCAATGGTTCTGGGTATTATCTGTTGAGTTAGAAGCTATAATGGCAAAGTTATCCCTAAAGAATCCTTTAAAAAATTCCTGGATTCAGACAGTGATCCGGATCACCCCCATATCTAATCACTTGTTCATTATTCCATTTCTGAAATTTCCTGAAAATTGCACCCAAATCTGTCCATACGTTTTTGAGTAGAGTTGCTACCAGACAGACAAACCAACGTCGCCCAGTACATGACTTCCACCTTGGTGGAGGTAAAAAAAATATTCCTTATATGCAGTAAAGTATTTCCATTAATATTTGCACATACATTGAGGAAGTATTTGAACACCCTGCTATTTTGCAAGTTCTCCCACTTAGAAATCTTCGAGGGGTCTGAAATTTTCATCGTAGG
>JBAMHW010000015.1:7440051-7463635 GCA_037177495.1 Rhadinocentrus ornatus | reverse complement strand
GTCTCTCACAGTGGACATGCACCTACGATGAAAATTTCAGACGCCTCGAAGATTTCTAAGTGGGAGAACTTGCAAAATAGCAGGGTGTTCAAATACTTATTTTTTTCTCACTGTATCTTAATAAACCGTTGGGAAAATAAACAAGTGGTAGTTCCAAGATTCAATGAAAATGAACAACTTATTCTCTATTTAAATACTTTCCAATCCTCCAGGGATCCATTTTCTACCCTTTATCACAGTCAGGTTGTGGAAGCAGCAGGTCAAGCAGGGAAACCCAGACTCCCTCTCCCAGTCACTTCTTCCAGCTCATCCCAAGATGTTCCCAGGCCAGCCGAGAAATGCCGTCCCTCCACCCTGTCCTGGGACGCTGGGACATGCCTGGAACACTTGACCAGGGAGGCATCCAGGAGACATCCTAACCAGCTACCTCATCTGGCTTCAGCTAAACTCTGACACCCTCTTGGATGACTGAGGTTCTCACTCTATCTTTAAGGGAAAGTTAGACACGCTTGAGTAAACACATTTCAGCTTCTTGTACCTGTGATCTCATCCTATGCCGCTTCACATTTAGCCACGAAACATTCCAGAGAGAGTTGATGATTTCAGCCCAATGAAACAAACAGGAAACCTCTGTAAAAAGCAGAGACCCAAACTTTTCAACCTTTTTTGTTGCATTTAGCCCAAAGCTTATTTATTCCTTCATTTATTAGCAACATCTTCCAAATGTACAGTTTGCTTTTTTTGTAAAATGAACAGTAACTTATTAAGCTTCTGGACACTGATTTTTTTGCAAACATTACTCAAGCAGGCGTAAATAGTTTGTTTGTTGGGATGCCTGTTCACTTGCAGGGAGATACACAAGCAGGACAGTGAATGTGGGACAGATTCAAAATAATTACACTGCTGATGTATTGAAGAATCACACCACTCCGTGCAACAGTCTGGCCCAATGACAATTAAGCTGAAAAATAAGCCTCACAGGGCAACACTTGTCTGCAGGAACAATTCATTTATATTTCGGAAGACTGGGTGCTTCCATTCTTCCAGCAGCACTCAAACCTTATTTTTTATTTGTTTTTTTTATAAAGGTGAAGGTAAAATGGCAACTTTCAACTGCAACATACACTCAACAATTGAACAGTTTTTGTTCCTTCTGTATGAAAAATCTGGTGACATTTGATTCTATCAGCTCCAGTCACTCCTGTATTTTGAGCAGTTTTCACTGCATTGTAAAAGATGTCTTGTAGTCCAGTACCCTGAAACCCAAGCAGGTCTGATTCAGCGTCTAACAGGGAAAGGAATATTGATTAAACAAGATTCACTGCTCACTGGGTACACCCATCATGACCAACACCTTCCCTCGAGACAGTAAATGCAGATGGACATTGACTTGTAGTGGCAGATGGCTAATATTTATGCTCTAACCATAGTTTTCAGTTTCTTCCCCTTGCAGAGTGTAAATATACTGGCACTCTAGTAATTATTTGTACAATTTCACTGAACAAGAAAAAAATAAGAGGAAAAAAAACTCCATCAGACCTTACTTTGAACTAAACAGGCCAAGTCTCTGGAGAGATTCAGTACAACTTAGGATACATTTTTAATAAGGCATGCGTGTGGAGACTTAATGCATCAAGCTTCCAGCCTTGTATCAAAAGCTGCTCAGTCAATGACTGTGTGAAGCCATTAAAATGTGTTACGCTGTGTTTTCAGAAAAAATACCTCACGTGTAGCACCATGTGTTTTTCTGTGCAGTGATGAATCTCACACGGCTGTAGTGAGCCTACTACAGGGAAAAAACAGGGGTCCTTAAAAACAAACACATACACCAGCCAAAGCCTAAATATCCAACAAAATGCACTAAGAACACAAATCTGCTACTTACACAGAAACAAAAGACTTTTCTGAATACACACACAAAGAGAAAACTGCTTCAAAATGAGGCACACAATGAGGCACACTGGAACATTTGGAAGTAATAGGCTAAGCAGCAATGTTGCATATTCTTTGTGGTCCCTTAGGCTCACTCATCACTGTGACTTGCCGATTTGTGTATTATCTAAATTAAGCGCATCGCTCTCTGTAGTGTCCTTGGGTACATCTTGTGTCACATTTGTCTTTTTTCACGTGTTCCTACTGGTCTTTGTGTGTGTGTGTTCTTTCTGTAAATCATGTTTTTAGGGAAATAACTTTTACTCCCATATTAGTCTGTTACAGAGAATGCAGTGCACATGCACAAACATATGACAGCACCTAATGTTTCGTTTTTACTCTTTAAAATTTATGTTCATGATGGCTTTAAGCCTTAAACTTTGAAGGCTCACTGCCGCCACCTCGTCTCCAAAGTGATTTCCACTTTCATGTTAGCATGGTAAATATTCCACGCCGTGGCTGGCAGTCAAGGATTAGCTCTGCTTCTGTATCCGCGCTGCTGCAGATGTGAGGTGATGCAACCATGCAGCACTTTGCATTTCATAGTGTTGGCTCATTTTAAACTAGGCAGGGTGAGAGGTAAACCTCACTACTAGAGTAATATTTCCATAATGAGCTCCCAGACTGCCTTTGATAAAGCTGTGCAATGTGTGTTGCTGTAGGTGAATTTACTGCATGTGGGAATGTTAACTGAAGACTAAATGGCACATTTTGCAATTACGTCGGTTTGAATAACTCCTGACAAAATGAGAAACCAGTCTCATTATTAATGTGCCAGATGTACCTGCAACATAAGTGGTGCAATAATTAGTAAATAAACATTTGTTAGGAAATGAAAAGACAGCTTTAAAAATGTCAAATGAATCAAATTGAACATAAACTGCCATATATTTCTTTATACACAATGAGGCACATTTTATGTACACATTTTAAATCCTGCCAGTAAGATTTTGTTGGAAAAATTTGTCAGTTCATGAGATACTATTGTTATTTTTAACATCTGGCCCTTGTAGCTCAATTCAAGCCTTATTTGAATTGAACATCGATGTGTTCTGAGCTGCAACAAATCCCTGAAAATAGTTTAAAAATAATTAATTGATGCTGAATCATTTAGAGTGACAAACTTTTACCCAAGTGAAAAAGTTTTATAAATTCTTAACTAGAGGCTGTTTGATCCAGCATACACGTTTTCAAAGGTCTTACTACTTAAACTCTCCACTTTCTGAGGTATTTTACAAGAAACTTTCTATTTCTTGCTGATATTTGCAGCAAATAAGCAGAGGGTATTTCTTTCTAGAGTGTAGTACAACTTTAAGATGAGAATTTCTTTTGAACCATATTGACTTCAAGGTTTTCTTTTCCAACTCTGTGTGACTCTGAAAAGTCTAATTGTGCAAATGAAATACACTTACATAACAACAGCAATTGAAATATTACTGAATGTCAAAGAGGTGACCATTTCTGTGCCTATAAAGATAGATAATGCATGGTGGAGGAGTCTGACTGATTAGTTTTTTAAATCTAATTCTTGCTAATCTTTTTCTTAAACTTTAAATACATAAGTGGTCTCAACCGTTTATGTGTCTAGTGTAGTATGGATATTTTAAGTTACTTATTAACTGTATTTGGGATTCAAAAGCATAATTTTGTCTTCATAAGCATCCTGAAATTTAGCACAATGTTTTCTGTTATTAGCCAGTGTAGTGGTGGCAAAGGTGCTTCTCTCGACTGAAATGGACCAAGGAGATTAACTATGAAGTTTTATTTTTAAAGCTATTTATTGATTTTAGTGATTGTATTTTCTTATTTTACACATATTTATTTAGTGTGTGAAGGTTTTTATGGTGTGTATGAGCAGCCAGTGTCTTGTCTTATCGTATCACAAGCAAAAGTAAGGTGAAGTGGCATCTTTTCTAAAGATACTTTCAGGGGAGGCTTGCTTTCTCAGTAAGTTACCCAAAACCAACATAATTGTAAAATGTGCCTTAAAGGATAATCCATTGCATTTACCAATGATTCTAATATTTACTTACCTCGTGTAAGTAACTGTTAATGTGGTGGACAATAATATACACATGATTTCATCAAGGAGTAGTGGAATTGGACTGCAACAGATTGGCAAAGAAAAACCTGGAGGAACAAAATACTATAGAAAGGTCAGATTAGATTTTGGGTCATATTAGATCCAAAAGTTATTCTAAAAAGCTAGAACAGCTCTAAAGCAGTAGTTTTATTTTATTTTTTGGGGGGAACAAATGAACTAAGTTCAATTTCAACCAGAATAATTGAAATGCAAAAAGAAAAAAAGAACATCTACGCATGCATGTCATGTGGTGAAAAATCCATGAATGTTGTGTAGTATTCTCCAATCCTTGAGTCAGCCACTTGATTTCAACCTGTACTTACAGGCCTGGAAAGCATCACAGAGGAAGAAGCTCATTCTTTTATGATGTCCATGAAACATTTTATGCATGGTAAATTTTAGCTTGAAAGATACCTAGTATGTGAGCAGGCAAGGTCACTATATGTAAACTAAAAATAAAATTCATCACACACTTTACTTTGTTAACCTTTACTTAATAATTTAATTATAATCATTTTCTTTGGAAATGCATCTTTTCAGCATATTTTAACTAGTGTTTTTTTCTCTTAAGGGCCCTTAATCTTACTGTTTTAGTTAAATCTCTTTTTTTTTTTTTAAAGTCAGTTTTACACCCACGTTGTGCAACCTGTTACCCACTTTAAGTTATGTAGATGTAGCTGACTGAATGTTTAGACAAACAGATATGTTGAAATATTGATAGATGTTAAATGTTATTTTAAACAATAGTTTCAGCTAACTAACTGTGTTGCAAACCATATTCAAACAGCTAATAGTACTGCAACTCCAGTCCCCAAAATATGATATATCATGAGGCATGAGTTGACATGAGTGGGCAGACAGAAGAGTATAATGCTAGCTGGACAGAGCTGGTATAAAAGCAGCAGCCACTAAGTGTCCTCCCAGGCGTGGCTGTTGTCCTCTGGGTTTTATTAGCTCTCTCTGGCCCCTGCAGTATTCCAGCTTACATCACTCATTGAAATGACTCTGATTAATCAGCTGAGTGCTGGTGTATGTGGGGTGTGCTGGAGTCTGGTGCGCAAAGAGCCAATCCTTCAGTAAATCATGCTTGTTCACAGCAGGCTGCACTTTCTTCCTCACCACGCCTTTCCTGCTTACTTCGCACTGCAGCTGGCTCCCTCCTCTGTGGCACATGCAAAGCATCTCTAAGAACAGATGGGAGAATGGGGAAAACCCAACACACGTTTCCTGCTGACATCTAGTGGAATCCAAAGCATGTGATAGCATTGGGTTTAAATCTGTTTACACAGTCAGCTTTAAAAGTTAGATTTTTTTCTTTTGTGAATTCCCTGAACTTGTTATGAAGTACAAATAACTCTACTCTTGCAAAAGAATTCAATTCTCCCGCAAAAACAATGATAATCAACAGGATTTTCCTTTCAGGTCAGCTAACGTTTCCCCTCATAGCTCATCGGAGTGTTATATTATTGGACAGTTTCAGGAAGCATCCAGCCATAGACAGTCTGCCATCTGGACCATGCCTTCAGTGGACGGCGAGGGAACATGCTCGCTGGATTTCTGAGAGGGAAGCTGCAGAGGATGGATGCGTGCAACAATGTGCAGTGATCTGTCCCTGCTTAAAAAGGACAGTCACAGCAATGATTCTGGACCACTCAAATGAGGTGGAGAACATTTTCCTCCTCCCTCTTTTTTTCCTCTCAGAAATCTCTGAGCTTGTGCTGTCGAGCGCATGGCATCTGCTCGTGGGATACTTACAGCCAAAATCTTGAAGTCTTGAGAAATGGCTGGAAGTAATCACAGTGAGAGTCTTGTCAGTCAGAAATCCTGTAGGAGAAAAATAACATGAACTCAGATAGAGGTATTCACTTTTTGAGTCAAAGATATAATCCCTTGGAGGTCTGGGAGGGTATCTTGCCAAACAATTTGATTACATTTTTCAAAGAAATTTGGAAAACATGAAGATGACCTAAAAATTGACAATCATCACTAAATTATATCTGCACATTGACATGAGAAAACTCATCTTGTGCCAAAGGTAACATATTGATAACTGTCTCTTGGTCACACAAGCAAGGTAATGCCAAAATCAGTTTTGATCCCTGAAGCTAGAGGACGGATAAATTGTCACTGACAGCTATTTGTTGCACACCACTGCTCACCAATTATCAAACTAATTCATTGCCATTACTGTAATAGCACTCCAATGACTGTCTATTGGATATATAACAGAGTTTAAACCTGTGTCAACACAGCTTCAAGTTTAAAACACACATTCCTAAAATTATATTAATTTGTTCTTTCAACATTTTTGCCAAAACATGTATTCAATGAAAAGATAATAACCAAAGACTTAGATTTCAGCACACTGAAATATTTTATTGGCAGGAAACTATTGAAAGGCTACCAACTGTTTTGTGACCCTGAACCAGCCCTTCGTTATGCTGCTGTAGAAGCCAAGCTATTGGAGGACAACGTCCAATGCAGAAAGAACTCCTCATCCACTCTCCTCTCTCTTACTAGCTATGCATCTGTGTGTCATTATTACATATCATCAACTGCGTGTTTCCATCTCCTCTGGTTTGTGCCTTTTATCCTGTATTTTTTGTACCCTGTAAATTCTGTCCACCTTCTACTGTTTGTCGTCATCTCTTTCTTGTTGCCATTTTCTCTCTTCCTGTCCCCTCACCCCAACCGGATGAGCATGATGGCCACCCTTCCTTAGTCAGGAGATAATTTTCAGGACTAATTTTTAAATCAATTTTAAATTTATTAACTTTGAATTAAATCCCTAAGAGACATTATATGGTTGTTTTAAATGACAGAGGATGGATGAATGGATGGATGACTTAATTAATTAGAAGTTGGCAAACTGTTGGAAAGATGGAAGTGAAATGGGGTGCGGTTGAATTCCCCAGAGATTGCCATGAATGCACTGGGGTGTTGTCGCTTGGCAACAACTGAACTGGTGATCTAATATGCTATATTGGAAGCTAACAGGTAGACTCTCTCAGTAGTCTTACAGCCAACTTTTTAATATCTGTAGTGCAGAGACAGCTAACATTACCATCTGTTAACAAACACTGCCATTCCTTCTATATTATGGATAAATATCTATAAATTGGCACAGAAATGTCAATTGTAATCATGAACCTACCTCTCCTGAAAACACTGGCAACACTAAAAGGTAGCATTTGCATGGGGAAACATAAAGCACAAGCTTAATGTATTACCAAAAGATTTATAGACATAATGGGAAATTAATGCCATTTCTACAGGATACATTTCTTACTCTTTTCAACTACTGTGTGAAGCTGTTGTCCACGAGCATGTCTCAGGTTCATTCACACACTGTCTCATTACAAGGGAACTGGCTAAAAAACTCTACTAAGCTGAACTTGCAGACATCTGTGTTCTTACTTGCAGCATCCCAGAAGATCTCTGGGAAATTTCAAAGGTCAACTTGATCTGCCATTTATGCAAACAGGAAAATTCTCTTCTTAAAGGATGTGTCATTAAATATGAGATTATAAGGCCACTCCATGGGTGAAGAGTGGTTTAATAAAGATGTATCTGCCCAACAGTCAGTGCTGGCAAATCAAAATAT
The DNA here is from genome assembly GCA_037177495.1 of Rhadinocentrus ornatus. NCBI lineage: Eukaryota > Metazoa > Chordata > Actinopteri > Atheriniformes > Melanotaeniidae > Rhadinocentrus > Rhadinocentrus ornatus. The sequence goes on along the minus strand of JBAMHW010000015.1, from coordinate 7,456,016 downwards.
TTTAAGCCCCTACGCAGTTTGGCTATGTGGTCATTCACATAAATACTCAGACAAAAAAGTAGGTTGTCTAATAAACATATTTTCATTAAAAACTGACAGTCAGTGATCCAAACTCCTGCTTTTAATGCATAAAGAGCTTGCATTGCTGCTTGAATAATGGGGAAGTCCAAAACAAACTGGAGGCTAGTTTAGAGCTAATGCCAAAGCCATAAGCTGGAAACTATTTAACTCACTCATTTATTACCTGTAATAAATCCATCAGCTATATGAAAAATGCTAGTTTTGAGGATCAGACATGCTAACCTTGCCTTTAAACATTTAATTCAAGGTGTTAGGGGCAGCATCTAAGACCCACTCAAAACTTTGGCACCACACAGCAAAAATTAACACAAATAATGTTCAGACAATTTTTGGAAAATGATTAATTCAGTGCATTGTTTTATTATTTAAATATTGGGCCAGCAAGAAAAACCTCACATAGAATTAGCAATGCTTATGTACAATACAAAAGATTAAACAAGTGGGCCTTCATTGGGGCCCAATAACATCTGCATTATCTCTATTAGTGAAAATAAGAACCACTTTACAGCAACATTTTGAGTCTCGGCATTTAGAACTCAGTGCCTCCTTATTGCCCTCTAAAATAATTCCTTTTGACTTGCTTTAGTTGAAATAAAGAGTTTACATTTAGATTGCGAGGCACAACTGAAACTTATCAGAGTCCTCAAATGTTCTTGTTAATAAAAACAGGAAAGAACTTTTATTATAAGTGAGATTCTGTCTTTGCTCTCAGAGTTTGGGGGATTTTGTTTCTACTTGAGGAGCAATTTTCTTCCCGTTTTAGCAAATCAATCAATTTCATGATTCACCGGACTTAATTGTGTTATTGTAATTGTATCGTGAGAGACATCCACAGGGAAAAATAACCAATTTCATTTGTGAACTTCAGTGAGGGACAACATTTAATGAAATTTAAATGTGTCATCTCTAAAATGAAGTTCTCTCTGCAAGGTTTGTGCATTCCAAATGCATTATGATTCTTCTTAACACATTCAAACCATTCATTTTCCCACTGAAAATCCTGTTTAAATGAGCAAAACTACTGCGACCATCCTTCATTTGTACTTGGTAAACCCATATGCTGAAACCAATAAGTTACAATGAATAAAGCTTGTGCTGATGGCTTTTTGATGCTAAATGACCCATCATGAGGAATATCTAGATAATTAGATGAATTGTAATAAACATCAGTATTATATAAAACAATTAACTTCACAAAGGAGTGACAACTGGGGCCCTTTTTTAATGTGCATTAATGAAATGCTTGCAGTCTTTATGGAAACAGAATGAAATGTCAAACTGAGCTGTTTGTAGGTAGCTGGTGGGCAAGAAAGACAGGATGGGGGAGGAGAGCTTCAGCATGACCACAACACTAAATTAGTAAAAATATATAAGTGAAATTCTGTTACTAAACAAAAAGAAAATAAATCTAGCTGAGTTTAATTAGAATTTAAGTTGTTTTGCATGTCACATGTCTACAGGGTAAAATAACCTCCCAGCACATGTAAATGCTACCCCACAAGGACAAACACAATAAAATCTAGAAAGATTGTAATTGTTCCAGCTGACAGAGACAACAGGCTCTAATGTGCATATTCTCAGATACAATCACGTCAAAGGGAATTGCTTCTTGGTGAACATGATTGGATCCTTCCAGACCTGTTTATGGCCCCAAGATCAAACTATGCAGGGGAAAATCGAAACAGAACTTAATGATGACATTCACATGACATTCTGCGAACCAACCTGGGACCGGGGTCACATCAGATCGTACACCTGAGCCAAATCACTGAAGGTCAGCACTAGCCTTGTAACTACAGCAGGGCCATATAATTACTTTGTTAAACACACCACAACAAGCTTCTGAAATCACTGCATAATTCTTCAGCACATGCCCCCGAATCTTGTTGGAATTATTGACAGAGTTACTAATAAATGTACTGAATGATGTCTAGTTTCATACACAAGTACAGATTTTTTTTTGTTTGTTTGTTTGTTTGTTTTTTCAAACTGCAGATTAAAACCTTGGCTTTCACCTTGCTATAATATTGTAATGATTGTTCATTTAGAACATGTCTGAACTTGGTTTTTAGTGGATTTGAAAATACATTTTCATCTACACTTTAAGGCATTTGAGTCCCATATTAAACCCAAGCATTAAAAAATTCTAACTTGCCCTCTTTTGTTTGTTTTAATGCTTCATAAATAGTACCAAAAGATGTATTTTTGACAGTGCTGCTCAGTCTGCTTCTAAGCCAGATTTACTTGTTTGTTGATATCATATGAAAGCATGTCAAAATATCAATTTTTTTAAGCATTTTTTCTTTAAAAGTATCACAAAAGTATTTGGATGTCTGTGTTGGCTGGTTTTTCTATTGAATTAACAGCTCGTCTCACAGAATAAAAAAATAAATAAATAAAATTAAGTAAAATTAAAAAAATGGAGCCTTTGCAGAAGGTTTTTTTTTTTTCTCTTTCTCTCTTTTAAATATGCAAAGTAAATAAACTCCTATTCTTGCCCAGCAGGAAAAAAATCCTCTGATTATTCTTATTCCCAAACTGGGCTGTTTAATGAAGGGTACCATGTCCAAACAACTAGAAAAGTAACCCAACACCAAACTAGTGCCTTTCCATTCTTTAACAAAATCACTGTGAGGCTTTTCAGACAGCACTTGAATTGCTGAACCCCTGGAGGATTCCATACTTTCTTCCCCTCGCTCTCTCAGTCTCCCGTTCTCCCTCGCTCATTGTCTGTCTCCAAGACACGTGGCTCTCCAGGATGTTGCTACAGGAGGCTTTTTGGGGCTCTCAGCTGCCCAGGGTCTCTGGAGCATAGCATATGAACACTCGAAGATGTGCATGTGTGAGCGGAGAGCTTTCTGCGCAGGAGGGATCTGGCCCAAATTTAATCTCTCTATTGTGAGGATGAAGGGTTAGAGAGGGAGAAAAAAGGGGGGGCTGTGCTTGCTGAAATCCCACTGGCAGTGCTGCAATGCAGGGGTTTAACACTGAGCCAGAAGGCAGGCAAACGCATTAAAGAACTTGCCTTCAGATAACAGACGCATATTTTCACACAAACATGAGTACACACAGATGGACGAATCCATGTGTGCAAATACACATAAGTCCATTTGATCTGAAATAGCTGCATAAATAAAATTTCACCAACAGAAACGACTGTTTTCAATACTGTGAAATGATGTGACACAGTGCTTGATAAAGCAGCTTTTCCATAAGCAGCTGTGGGCCATTTGTAACATTATAGTACTCAGGTGGGTTTATGAAGATCAGCTTAGAGTCCAAATATTTAGGAGATTCACAAATGGGAAACGGAACTTGCAGATATGGATTGTTTAAAAGTAATATAGCTGATAAATGTGTTTTTAACATTTCATATTTACAACAAACTGTGCAGAAAAAATGACAAAAACATTCTTAAGTAGGACTTGATTTAAGATTTGAGCATACTTCGTCCAAACTGTGTCCTGATCAGCTTTGATATTTCCCATGGCATCTGCTTTTTCCCACCCACAAAACCCAGTACAGACTTTTAAAAAGATGTTGCAAATCTTAAGCAATAATCAAATCATATACAAAACAATTACTCATTCAGTCGTTTTTAGGCTATTTCTCGTATTTATGTGTAGCAAGTGTTTAATAATGTCATTATTCTGGATATAAGTCATAGAGGGAGGCCGCCATGGGCTTCACTTTAAGCCTGAGCAGTTTTTCAGAAAAGTATGAGGTGAGGTTTGTTGCTTACATGGCAGATTGCAGACTGGGGGAGTCTTTTACAGTCAGCCAAAACAAGATATTGATGACACCTTAGCTTCGTCATGCTCTGATACAAACAGTACTCACAGACAAGACTGAAATGGTGTTGTCCATCAAACGTTCTCCTACTTTGAGAATGACATGGAAAGCTGAATCAAGCTCAAAGTGCTTGTTGGGTATTATGTGTTGAACATGTTCTTTTATAAGTGTCTTTGTTGTAGAAGAATTGTGAATTTAACCTTCCTAACTCTGTTGGCTTGAATTTATTTTGATTCACATAATGTAGCTCTTTTGTTGTAGGCAAACCTTCTGCTTACATCCGTCGTGACAAGTTAGTTTTTCTATGTTTGTGTTGGACCACTTGAATTTTACAGATAAAAAAAATTATTCACAAACAAAAGAACATTTTTTAACTCAGAGGAACTGTGTGTTTTGATGTTTTAACACCATTCGCTTCTGCTAGATTAGCATAACTAATGGCTAACAAACCAAGCTAGCCACTTGTTGTGTGGAGTCACCTCTGTTATTATGTTGAATTGCTGTTTGCTGTGTAATTAATTCTTTACTCTTGTGGCTATTAATGACTGTGTTAATCATTCTCTGCCAGTGGTCAGTGATTACTTGCTAACCAATTGCTGATCAGCATAATTGGTTTGCAATTATGTTTTTTTAACCATACAGGTTTCTAAAGTTGTTTGTTTAGACATAGTGTAATCTATATTTATGAATATCAAACAACTAAATAATAACACCAACTTATCATTGATTCAGGTTGCATTACACACATGAGAAGAAACTTGACAGGTGAGCTTTGAGGTTTAAATTAGAGCAATAGGCACCCCACATCACTATTGATATGGGATTTGAATGTTTGGCCCACAATCTACAGTGAACATTGTTACAGACTGAGGTCTTGGGGTGGATTGTTTCTTTGAACACTGGGTAAGTAATCTGGGTATAAATCAGCCTAAAACTCTTGTATTCTGAGTCCAAAACAGATTAATCAAAAATATTCTAAAAAAAATAATATACAACAAATTAGTACCTATACATTTATTACATCAAATCTTACAATTTATCCATCCTACAGACTCAGGAATCTATTAGCACTGTCAAAACAGTTTAAACAGAACAAAGATCTACCATAAATTAGATCTCAGTATTCTCTGATTAGGAATCATGGTCACTAAGTTTGACCTGAAGGCTTTCTTGCATCTTCCACCTTTACTCTGAGTGTGATAAGCTCTCTGCATATAGCCAAGGCTCTGACAGACAGACTGTGAAAGGATACAAAAACAATGAAAAGATGGATCTAAAACCATTTTGCAGAAATACAAGTCTGATGGTTTGAGAATACCCAGCATTACGTCTAGCAGAAATCACATTCAATTTAGAAGAGCAGGTTAAATCTCTGTTAAATCTGAAATAGCTGAATCAAATCAATTTCAGTGTCCTGTCTGGCAGCAGTTAAAAAGTAATTGCTAAATCACTTGCATGACACAGCATAAATACCAACAAGAAAGATCTGGTTCACACCATTCCCCTCCCAGTCTTTAGAGCTTTTTGAAAAACAATGATCTTACTTCACTTGTTTGAAGAAAGTGCCATTTTTCACAAACCTACTGTCCATAAATCCTGATAGAAAGTGCCTACTTTCCTCTGGCTACCTGCTCCACTGAGAGACCAGACCTGTGTTCATGTGCTGAAATAAGGCAATTCATCATCCAGTCCCAGAGTAATGGTCAACAGCAGGGACGAAACGGCACACAATTCCAGATTAATTGCTTCCCTATTTGCCTGCCCAGTGAATGAAACATAACGTTACAAACCACAATCGACATGAGGATTAAATATCATTAAAGAAATTATGAAACTTGTCAATTTACTTCCTGTTTTTGATCATAAATGATTTGCAGGCAGATCTAATAGTTGCCTTAATGTAAATATCTGTTTGAGGAAGAGAGGTCTGTGAAAAAAACAAATGAAAATCAGAGAGCTGAACAAAACTATCTAGATTTCAAGGTCTCTGCACTGCATGCTTCCTGAGAACATTGTGACACTGGAAAAACAAATAACTCCCCAGGGGGCCCACAAACTCCTATAAATGTCAAATAGGCTTTAGTAATGTGCTCTGCAAGCAGCTATTTCTTTTGGACAGCAGCTCTCAACATAATAAACCAAATTACCTACCAAGATCTATCTATAGCTGGAGGAAGATTTTATCCTCAGTGTGCCATATTCCTCCTGCAAACCAACAGTTCATTTCTTTGTGGTACATCCTTGATGATCTGATTTCATCTGATTTGTCACTCTGAAATGTCTCACAATGAGGAGCATAGTCTTGTTATAAAACATGCAGATAAAAACTTGTCAGATAAGGACAAATATTCTCTTTTGCTACTTGTATTGCGGTCAGAGGTATTGTAGGGCAAACGATAGACAAGCCGCAAGCAGCTGCTCATGTGGATCCTTCACCTTCAGACCAGCAGAGAACTCCATTATGAGTCAGGCCCAAGTCTTGGAAACCACTGTGCCATTAGTCAAACACAGATTAAGTATGACAGCTAACCCCTGGTGATGATCTCCTTGCACCACATAAATGCTGATTTTTTTGTTGTTGTACTCTCAAATCTGCCTCACTGCACTGTTAATAACCTCAGCACAAAGCAGCAGTATATTCATTTGGAAGCTACAGACACGTCAAACATCTAATCAGCCGAACAAATGATTAAAAAAATTATAATAATTTGAATAAAAAACAAGCAACTGTTAAATAAAGTCTTTCAGTGTGACTAAAACATGTGAGGAACTCCTATGTATTGTACTGTGCATAGAGATGAGCAACAACAGCCTACTAAGCTTTAGTAGGCTTTCTGGACGTTGTTGCTTCCCACTATGATGATCTCTCATTTAAAGTCTCAGCATGTCTTTAATTTACGACTTTCTCGTGAATGAAAGAGATTACTGTAGTTTTACCAGTTCAAAATTGCCTTTCAAACCCCTGACAGTTTATTCACCTGTTTATAAAATAGTATTGTTACTCACTTAAACTATTGGAATTACCTTTTACCACATTTCTCATAGAAAGAAACAGTGTCTCCTGATGAGTGATGGAAATATTTGACCCAATAACATTGCAATATTTAACTGAGATCATCTGTAAAGTAGACGGAGAGTCTGTTTCAATTAAGTGTTCATTAAAAACTAAATTAGACACTGACCTTTGAAACACAGTTGCACAGGGAAGAGGAGAGAAAGGTAGACTTGTGCTTTTAAAACATCCCTGTTTCTCTAATTACAATGAGAACTCAGTGCTGGGATTCTAGGGTTTCCTAAATTTCATTTAATCAAGTAATGGCCTCAACAAGCATGCCTTAATAACTTCTGTGTTCATACAGTATAATTTTCTTAGATTGAGTTTCACTTGTCACCCGCTGTATGTTGAAAATATCTACTGAGGTTAAGCAATTAATCAATTTCTGTTTTCAATCAAATCTTGGTTTCCAGTTAATATAAAAACAAGATGATTGGATAAAACAGTTAAGTTGTCTCCTTGTGTTTCACAATGATACTCTCATTTAGTCCTTTGATGCAAATGGAGAACACTTTTCCTTTACAGATTATGTTGTTTAGCCCCACACTCAATGCAAAAACTGACCACAGCCATAATACCTACATATAAATTTGCACAAAAAGTAATGCGATTTGTGTTTGGTGAATTATTTCTTTGCTGTAACAGTACTTCTTGTGAATGTATCTTATATCACAGGAAGCTTGTTTATTTCCCTTTTTAAATGGTGCCACGTGAGGGGAAATTGCATTTGAAGGTTGAGCAGCAGAGTTGAATGTGTGAGCTGCAGCCATGAAAAACTTGACATATCCTCTCAGCCAATGCCAAATGGTTTATTCTGCTACTGATTCTTGTTTGGGGTCATTTATTAAATTTGATGATTGAAGTCTGAAAAACAAGACATACTAGCAATTTAACAATTTACTTGACTTGATTGCAAATCTGCAGAGGACTGCCTATGGTTCCTCAGTGCTGACAGGGTGAGGTGGTGTCGTCTTCTTGAGACGCCTCCTTTGCGGACTGTCTCTGCTACCCTCTGTTACATGGAACTTGGCCTTCAGTTTGAAGATGTTACTTGGCCTCACTCCAAATAATCCTGGCCCTTGTTTTTCTCTAAACACCAGCTTGATGTTGTCCTTTGGCACAGATCCAGTTCAGTTAAATATGGTGTGCTTGGAGCAGACACTAAATGACCACTGTAGCAGGGTCAATGCTTGCGGGTGCAGCTACTCTGGAACCACCTGTGATACTAAACTGTACTGCTCATCCCACAAATGCACAACACCATTTAAAAGGGAAACAATCAGGCGTTCCAGTGTTACATGATTTATTGCCAAGAAAAAATGTAACAACAAAGAAATAATAAACTAAACACAAATTTCCTTACTTTTTGTGATAAATCTGTATTACTTTCTCTTTAAAAGTCTGCCAGCTAACTGTGCTGAAAACGTGTAAATGGCTGATTTTAATCAAACTGGAAGAGATTTCTGAGCTGAAAGATGAGTTATTTATAAATATCTGTAGTCCTTAGCTGCATAGCAGCTTAAATTTATGAACTATTCATATTAGATTATATACACGCAAATTATGAATGTAGTCATTTTCTTTTATATGCTTGAAAATATATTACCTTCATAAGTGCAATCGGAGGCAAAAAATATATATATTAGGGATGTCCCTTCAGCCAGACAGCAGTGTATTATCACCTGCCCTCACATAACCTCGTAATCTGAGAATGGCATCAACAATCAATGGTGGGAGGGATAGAGAGGACAAGACCAATCGATGCCTGTAAGAAACACTACGATAATTGTGCACTTATCACTCTACAGCATCAAACTGCTATTAACCGCATGGAGCCTGAGCTGGTTGACCAATGGGGAAAAAGAAAATATCAATTCAAATGAGCATTGTGATTCTTGCTTTTCAGAATTCAGAAGAATCAATTTGCAAGTTAGAAAAATAGTTTCTGTTTTTGGTAAAGTTTACACACTTAGTGTCTCCTTTACAAAACTTAAAGTGGAGGAAGCCTCTTAATTATGAGTTTTGTCTTTTTTCTGCAGATAGAAGGGCATTTTAGTGAATATCTATATGTCTATAGATATTAAATCTAATTCATTTTCCAGCTGAAAGCCAGATTCAATAACTGTGATCATCAGCTGTTTCCCCAAACCTCTTGGGCCTAACAACATAGATAATATTGTATTACATGAACACTATATATGTAGAAAAAATTATCATGACTGCATGAGTCGAGTATAGCAATACCAACATGAAAACTGAATAGCAGTAATGTGCAGTAACAGGCGAGCCAACATCCTCACAATGTTGACATCACAGATGTGCTATGATCACCCTCTCCATTTAGCTCAGTAGTGGGCAAAAAATGTTCAATTAGACAAAGTCATTACTTGAGTGGATTTTTGGTTAAAACCAACAGGTTTTAGCAGCTAGAAGTACCTTGCCATGTTAGCGGTTGATTAAAGCTAAATTCCACTAACGTGCATGGCAACCCATCTTGTAGGATACTTCTCTGGTTTTATCCTGCTTAAAATTCTTTACCAAATCTCCCAACAATTCATCCATTGCACATTTAGCTAACCCATCACACATTGGTCTGACTTGAGTAAGTTTGATAACATACTTTTATGATATGGCAGAAAGTAATTTGAACAAAAAAACTTGTGTATTTCAGGAAAGTGTCCAAATATAGTGCTGCAGTGGAGCCACTGCTCAGTTCTGGAAGTTAGAATCAGCTGGCAGGAAAAAAAAAACAAAATTTTTGGTCTTGGCAGGTAAACGTTGCGCAACTTGCTTAATCTTTTAAGCCAGAATGCATTCTGAAACCTCCAAGAGAGCCACACTTTCTAACATGGGATTGTTTTATGAGCTCATCAAATTATCCCGGCTGGATGCTGCAGTGAAAACCAGGGAAGCCAAACAGTTAGAGGGCTATTAAATGTCACTTTTGGAATGGCTAACAACAACTGCAGCATCAAATGAGATAGTTATTCCAAGCAAGAGAGAAAAATGCTGTATGGTCACATTTTCAATACATTGAGAAAACCCCTCTTATTGCCTTTGTGATGCAAATCCACTCATAATGTCCTCCAGCTCCTGAAGCAAATTAAAGATTGTTTTTGTCAGGCTCTTCATCACTTCTTAACAATGCCAGGTTTAGAAATAGCCCCAGAACATTACCACACTGCATTAGAACAGACTTCATCATTAAAGAAACACTTCTTTTTTTTTTTATCTCATACTGCATCCCAGCAGATGTGAGCTAAGATAATCTTCGGACAATTAAAAACCAGACAGCCTTGAAGAAATGCACAACACATACAAAATCTCTCCACTCAGCTGGCAGTATGTGAAATCCTACACAGCCAACTGACAGGATTCAATCAATAATTCAGGAGGAGAAAAGGCTCACAAAAAAGTGCTGCAACCCTAGTTATGCAGCAGTAAATCACTGTATGGCACACCATCTGCTGCATGTCAAAAGTCATCGGTTACTGCGTGCCAGGGAAGATAGCACAACATTGATCCTGAAGTCCAGGTTGATTTCCATTGTGAATGATAGATCACGTAGTGCAGTTAAATGACACATGAAGTATATTAGCTGTCTTCTGAGATGTTTTACATACTTGTGTGTCAATTTTTAAGTTAAATAAAAAAACAAAAAAAAGGGCTTTCCTCATTGCGTTTTACAGCCCACCATACTATGTGATATGAAAAAAAGAAGAAAAAAATAAATTAAAAAAAGAAGATGGGACATGACAACGATCTGCCTCTTGTCTTCAGGTCCTTCACCCTCATTGGTGTAATACTTAACCTTCTCCAGAGATAAAATGTGCTGTATTCATACTTCAATAATGCAAAGCTTTTCTTCCCAGGGCTAAAGGTTGGCTTGTCTGAGTAATCACTTACAAAGGCGTAGCTTCCCTTTGCAGAAAACTGGGCTCTGACTATTCCTGCTCAGTAACACAATTTTCCATATTTGATGCGCAATTGTTAAAATATCTTGAAATAGCATTGTTTAAACATGAAAGTGTAATTATTATTTGAGGGTTTAATTCAGCTCCAACCTAAACATTTTAATACATTTGTATTTTTATGTTCCTCTTTTAAAAACTCTCCATTAACAGAGTGTGTTTGTGTCTTAAAAAACAACATTGTGTCCATTTTACATCTGTAACATGACAATGACTTGCTTCTGTAGTATCATAGCCATTCCCCAAACTGAAATAAAGGAGAATGAAGTGACTGCAGTTCTCATTATGTTTGTGATTATTACTTAATCTGCATGTCAAACTCAATATCCCGCTTTGTCATTCACCCAGTCAAAGAATGACCATTTTAATTATTTGTGCAGAATTTCCTGATGTCTCGATGAGAAGTGCTTCAATCATGGTTTACACATTCTCTCTGCTTCTAAACGTTAAAGGGGGCCTATAATGCTGATTTTATGTAACATGCATGACTCACAATAAAAAAAAATCCCTGTTTATCTCAAAATGCCTGTTATGCAGCCTCTTAGTTAAAATGGAGTTTAAGCACCTGTCTCTTTAAGACCTCGCTCTCTAAAAAAAACTACTTTATTCTGATTGGCTGGCTTTAAGGAAGCTTTTGTCTGTTTCATCCTCAGGTGTAAAGATCCTGAATCAAACTTCTTGCCTTCTGAGCAAAATTATTTCTTGTTTTCGAGTGAAAATACTTATTTAAATCTACTGACCGTGGAAAAAAAAAAAAAAAAAGTTACAGCAGGACACCCCTATTCAGAAATTATGACATCACCTCCTAAATGTCAGATAAGTCTTTGACTCACAAGTCATAAAAATGTTCTGTATATCCCTGTTAACAGGAGTACACGTGTTAGATGTTGATCAGAGTAGAAAACATAGTCTGTTAGATTTTGTTCTGCAGTCGTCAAACAAGACTTTGTATCTTTCTGCACTGTTGGTAATTTATGCGCTGGAGTCCATTAAACGTCTACAACACTAATCAAACAGACTGCTTTGTGAAGATGTGTGCTAACATCAACAAAGAAGACAGTAGCTTCACAGTGACTTCACTTGGAAATCAACATCAACTAGGAGCCATCTGAAGTCTCAATCTTTAACTCCAAGTTACTTTAACATATAATGACCTAATCATTTTAAACTTAACTCATATTTAATGTGAGCATACAACAGCATAACAAGGTACATACTTTCTATATTTTCTTTTCCTCCCCAATCACATTTTGAAGAACATGTAGGAGATTCTGTGTTTCAGGTTTGTCTTCTCCAAGGACACAAAAACATGAATTTAACTACAAAACTACTACAAATCTGCAAAGAATTATGGAGCCTCCTTTTAGTCTTAATTTGAATTTTTAACAAATCAAATCTAACTTTATTTATACAGCACTTTTCATGCACAAAGCAAAACAAAGTGCTTTAAACAATATTAAAAAATTATGCATATTAAAAAAAAATGTTTAAAAGCCTTCAAACACAAGAGTATATAACAGGAAATTAAAACACACCTCATTGTAGTCTCTTTCACACACATGCGCTCACACACATACAAACAAAGCACATGTATACTCGCCCCACCCGCCCATATCCCATTCTGTACAAACATGAACTCCCATCCCTAGTTACTGTCTTTTCAAAAGTATATTTCATGGATGTATGCTTTTGTAATGCTTTATGCTTTATCTTTGTTCATGAGAATAATTTACAGTGTCCCATTCAGCAGGAGTTTCATAAGCACTGACCCCTACAGTATTACCTTACCTATAAACAGCAGCACTTAATGACTAGCTCTAGCACAGTTAACGCATTGCATTAGAAAACACATCTCTGGCAGGCTTTTATGTCATCCAGTCTTGCTATTTGTTTCACAGAGTTGAGCAGAAATAATCCCAGACAATATTTTGTTTGTCTGATGAGGGCTGATGCCTGCATGGTAAATTAACAACAGGTTTCACTTTAAAAAGCTCAGAAGCAGGGTTTTTACTTTAAGCAAAAGAAGAAAAACAGCGACAGTAATAATAACAGAAAGAGCCATTAAATGTACTTTTGTAGAAATATGAAAAGGTCACACATTGCAAATGCTTCATAAATCTGTTAAACGCTTCAACATCATGTCTTTAAAATCCCCTTCGGGTGACAGCTACGGCAGCACATGCCGTTTAACATGTGCCCCAATTCATAATGAACAGTTTAACTTTAGTTGCATTTTAACTTTCCCATTTGGATTTCTTTCTTCAATTTGTAATGTGAAAATGGTGAGGCTGCAAAAACTAAAAGAGCGTTTGTAAAGAGACTCTGAGACTTTTCAGCCGCATGCCGGGAACAAGATAAGGAGGAAATGGGGGTTTCAGTATTTGTGTGTAAATCACAGTTTCACTGTGCTTTCAGACAGAAAGCAGCACAATCAGCCAGTCACCAGAGGTCCATTCATTTCTTCTAGAGCTAAGCACCGGGGAAACATAGCCAACACAGGGTCAAATAGCAAGCATGCCAGTTGTGATTGAACCAAGCTGAGAAGTCGTCCACTTTTCACTAACAACAAACGTATTTTCAACCTAATTTATTCCTCAAGTATCCAAATATATTTCACATATAATAACTCTATAGTGTCTATAAAGATTAGCAGCGTTGAAAGTTACAGGCTGAGGAATCTAATCCCTTTTCTTGTGCTAGACCTCAGTAAATGATTCCATTACATGTATTGTGTGAGTCTTTTGTCCTTTTAATCTAATTTATTTTAGTTACTTAGTGTATGTCAGTAAGTTAGTATCACTTTTCATTGTGATCATACCAGCAAATACAGAACAAGCATCAAAACTGTGTAATATGTCTTTAAAATAGCTGACTTGCTTTCAGAGTTCCTTGGACACATGCCAGTGAGGGGGCACAAACCAGTCATGTCCAAAATAAACAATATCCTGCACCACATTGAAAGGCTCCCAATAGCATTGGGTTTTACATAACAGCAAACAACAACACATGGGGATAAGCATCACTTCCTGAGCTCCATACCAGAAAAATACAGGTTGAAAAGCTGCTTACCTATTATTTTAACACCCAGGTGATTTTCTTCCTCTTTCATAGACTATTTTTTGTTGACTGGGACTGTTAAACATTGCCCCTTTATGTGTATGTGTCTGGTACTGAGTGGCAAAAGAGCAAATATAACAGGTCACTACTGGTAACTGACTAAAGAAGACAATAAAGAAAGTCTGGCCTTCAATCTGAATCGAAGCAGCAGTTTTTACTGACTACTATGGCTGATGAGAAAATGGACTTGCTGTTGACTAATTAAAACAAATTGCAGAGAATAACTACATACTGAGTATGATTAGTGCACAGTACCCTCCAGCATACAGCGGGATACAAAGCCACTATAGAGGTATCTTCCTGTTTTCCTCCTTGTGTTTACCTGTTTTTCTCCTGGGCTGTCAGATATTATATATCTGTTCTGTTGTATGCTCTTGGCGATTAACATAGCTATACTGCAATAAAAAAAAACAAAAAAACACTGTTAATGTAGATCTCTGTTACGAGGCTTTTTGATTAATGATTCAATAAAACTTCCCTTATAAGAGTTAGAACTGTAAAAACAATACTGTGCAAAGGATGGTAGTAATTATTTTGATCAATATGGTACAATGAATTTTGTGTCTGTCTTGCAATGTTCAGCTATTACTGGAATGGAAGGTAATATACTTTGCAACCCTCCATCAAGCTCTTTGAGACACCAACCAATTCACTGTCAAGTCAATAATCTCATTGGGAGTGATCGAATTTCCACAAATGTGGCTCTCACTTACACATCAAAATCATTTTCAGAATTTATACTTCACTCTTTTTAGATCCAAGAAAACTTGGATTATAAGTCTGTATTTTTTTGTTGGATTCTGGCACCTTTGTGTATTGCAGTTTGGCTAAAAACACTGAAGCTGAATACAAATGGGAATGTTGATCTTATTCTGGGAATGACAGCAGCACAAAAAGTGGAGAACAACTTACCAGACTGAGTGGAGCACTTTCAGGTTTACAAAGCACCCTAAGTGACCTGCCACCCACAAACACCCAGTTATCAAGTAAGTTAGGAAAAACTCTGGGGATGTAATGGAGGTATATCTCTGTGGGGAAGCTCAGCAAACAATTTTTCATACATCGGATTTGTTAAAATTACGTGAATCCTTTGTTTAAAAGTTGTAGTTCTGAAAGCTTCTTTTAACATATAAAAGATTATTTTTTAAGTAGGATTTACAATAATTACAATGCAAAGTTTATGTTTTAATGTCTCTCAACACAATATAATTCCCAATTTGGACCATTAAATTGTTAAAATGATCTATAAACGGAGCCCTTCTTCCTTTTATTTTTTTATTCCTTTTATTGCAATTTAAAGTTGTTTTTTTGTTTGTTTGTTTTCTACCAGAAAGAATTAGTGATTCTCTTTGCTGTCCTTCGACTACACACTGGCCTTAAAACTCTCAAAGAGAGAGAAAAAAAGCAGCTTTCATGCCGAACACCTACTCACACAGCTCTCATGTTCTCCTTCCCGTGTCCTTGTATCTTTCTGCATCTCTCTGCACCGTGCTCCTCTAACAAAATACATAAGTTCTTGTTTACCTGATCTGTGAACAAACTAAAAGTTACAGATCACAGAAGCTCTCAGGCAACATGTAAAGCTCCTCTCCAATTCAGCCTGCAGTTTTAACTGATTCCAGAACATTTCACAGTATGCCACATTCACAGGAATTTCAATGAAAATGAAAAAAAAAAAAAATTCCTTTTTTTCCCCACAAGATTTTCTGTTTTTGTTTGCACCGCTCCAAGCGTTCTATGTGTCAGATGGGCAGATTCTCTCTTAGCAACAGTAAAAAATGGCAACTCAGCTCTCCCACTGCTAAAGCCCGTGGGAATGCAATGAGAGAGAGAGTGAGAGAGAGAGAGAGTGAGAGAGAGAGAGAGAGAGAGAGAGAGAGAGAGAACAAAAAATATCTCCACATCTTCAAGATGTCAGGGGACTAGAAAAATGTTTCATGAAGCTTTGT
>JBAMHW010000015.1:7429109-7439951 GCA_037177495.1 Rhadinocentrus ornatus | reverse complement strand
AAAAAATGGCAACTCAGCTCTCCCACTGCTAAAGCCTGTGGGAATGCAATGAGAGAGAGAGGGAGGGAGAGAGAGAGTGAGAGACAGAGAGAGAGAGAGAGAGAGAGAGAGAGAGAGAGAACAGAAAATGTCTCCACATCTTAAAGATGTCAGGGGACTGGAAAAATGTTTAATGAAGCTTTGTGTTGTTTCTCTAAATAAAGAAGTAAAAAAAAAAACTTAACATAAAAAGAAGCATAAAATCCTTCAATTTAATTTTAAATGCACTTGGAGCCTGAAGGTATGTTCCTGTTTTCAAACAATCATTAACTTCATTGTAATTATTTAGACAGATTAAACCACTGAATCCAAAAAAGCTTGACTTGCAGCATGAATCATCATGTGCTTTGCTGGTTCTTATATCATCAAAGTGCAGTTGCACCAGCTTGCAAGTTGCACCTGATCAAGTTAAGGTTGTGATTTCAGAGAGATGTTTTGGGGGGTGTAGTGTGACTTGGCTAAAAAAGAAAAGAAGAAGAAAAAAAAAATAAACAATTTTTTTCTACCAACTTTCAAGCCGTGTAAGAGAAAGCTTAGAGCCCAGATGGGGTGCATTACAAAAGTCTCTGCGTAATCCCTTACCCTTCTGACAGGGACAGATCCCTACAGCAGTTTTTAGGCAGGGACACTTCAAAAAACGTTCTTTTAGACACCAAGAATATCTTGATTTTATTTCTAAAGATTTGCTGTACAGCAGTGAGGACACAGAAGCTGAGAACGCTGCAGCAGAAGAGGGCTCAGAAAAGTGACGATGAGGTTTGGTGACAGAGGTGCAAGTGGAGCAGTGCGATGAAGATTCAGTCAGTGGCCAAGAAATATTGCCCCAGAAACATGAGCCTGAACAGGTTTGTGAGATCTGACAGCGCTTGTACACAGGAAAGCTTGAATGCATTCAGTACATACCTTCATAAACATTTACTCACATCTAAGTGCAGGCGTGAGCATTGAAGTAATTGTGGAAAGCATTTATGTATGAACTGAACTATTTCAAATTAAGACTATACATCCTTTTATAATCGAACAAGAAAATCTCACCACGTGAGATAATACATAAATAAAAGAGAAGAAGAAAGGAAACTTTGAATCTGGCTAAATATAACTCCATCCTGCTTGATTAAAGGAACTCTCCCTCCTTTTGTAAGGTCTCATTCAGACAGATCAAATGAGAACTACACCAGATGTGTCATATAGAAAGGTGTTTTGATACTAATTGGATGGTTAACAGAGCAGCGCAGCCAGCACTGAGACATTTGGCTGTGGCAGACAGCTCAGTGGAGAATGATTGGCTTTGAGGGCTAAAGGGAGCAGATGGGACGGGGCCATACAGCAGGACCGAACGACTCAGTGTGCCTCTTTTCTTCTGCATTAGAGCACCACGTCCATACTGTTCTCTGTCTGCCTCCTAGGGAGCATTTCCATCTTTAAAAAGACGAGCCATCTCAGTTCTGGCAATATCACAGCATCATGTTCTTCATAGCAAGTTATCTCCGCCTTTAGCTCCACCCTCACAACATTAATTATGCAGCTCAATGCAGCACTCTGAATCCCTACTGCAGCTCACCCACACTACAATGCTCTGCTGCTTTCTCCCACTCTCTGTGTCTCTGTTACACACACAAACATTACATTAGTGTTTCTCTAATTTTCCCTATATTGTTAACTGTTGTACTCAATGCATTTTAATTTAATTTATAAATAAAATAAAATAATGTTTAAAAAAAAATCCATTTATTCATTTTATTTTAAGCATTTGCAAGTAGTATGCTCCTCTAGCAACCCCCTTTCTTTTGCGTGTTGAAACATTAAAACACTTTTGTATTAAAAGCAATAATGATTACTCATGTGAAATGCCCCACGGAAAAACATGGCAATCCAGTCAGTTAGCAAATATAGTTTATTAGAGCATCAGATACATTTGATGTGAATGAACACAATTAAAGTAATTATGACTTTTACTGCTATGTTTAGTTGCAGGGTGACTCACAATCTGCATTTATTTATACTTATTTTTTATTTGCCGTACCAGTCCCAAAGCCTGCTGTTGATTTTAGGCAAACACAGTGTGATGTGGCGAGGCAAAACACACTTAACAGTCCTAACACCTGTCTGGAAAGGTGTAATTGATTCAGCTGCTCAACAGCACAGCGAGTGACACTATCAGACCATGTCACAGGAAGCAGAGAGAGCACACATTACACAGCCTGAATCAGCCACATCAGCAAAGTGGAGGGAAACCAGTGACTATACAACAGGGGGGAAGCTCTCACGCTTCAGCCAGGGAGACACCCCCCTGCCCAAGGCAGGAGGCGGAAGCTTAGCAACTGTTTATTGAAGCAGAAATAGCTCTCCTTCATTTTCTTGAACTATTCAAATGATGAAGATTCATTTCGCATCTGTGTGCATGTGTTTACATGCATGTGCGCGTGTGTACATGACAGCAGATGAAGAGGGATGCGGGGTATTACTTGGGGGCGTAAAGACTGTATAATTAATCCAAAATAAATTTAGTGTGGCTACACCATGTGAATCATTGGTCCATACTGTGTGATGCCTGACTGAAGTGAATAAGCAAAGATTTCCCTTAAAAATGAGCCCACATCAGAGGGGATCTTAACAGTTATTCATGGGACAGTGTCACACAGGATTTCATCGTGTTTGCTATCCTATTGTTGGCATTTCAGTTCAATAAAGTGTTTGCCTAAATTAGCAAAGATGTTGCCTTTGGAACAAAGTCAAACAGAGAGGCAGATGTCTCTAATGGAGAAAACATGGCCAAGGGAAGGTGGGATCATTCAGCTGGTATCAGGGAATTGAATGTGTAACACACTTACATAATCCAGGGGGAGCATACACTGACGACTCCCTTTCTCTACATGACAATGCGTTGGCAGGCGCAGGTCGGCTGTTAGTGTTTACCGCGTTGCCATCACTTCTCTATTAAAATCTGCACATCATCTGATGCCCAGACTGCACAAACGGAGGGTCAGAAGCTCTTTGTGAGGTTGCTGTTCTTCAGCAGGCAACCCTCTGTGCAGCACAGCCCTGCTGCTGCAGGGGTCTTTTCAGTGCATGGAACCGGATGGTGAGCAGAGAACACAGCGGGGGCTGGGCACTGCAATGTACTGCAGTGCTCGTAGCTCTGCTATGCACACCCACTCTCTTCCATTCTTGCTCTGCCTCTGACAGTCTCTCAATCTCTCACTATATCTCTCTTACCCTCTCTGGCCTGTGTTTGAATTATTTGTCCTGCTTCTTCTCTTTACTTTTTTCTCAGTGATGTCCGTTTCATGCCCATTTTTCTCTGCACTCCTGAGGTAGATTGTAATCCATGTCTCCCACGCTATCTTTTCCTCACTTAAGCTACCCTGCCTTCCTCCCTTTCACGTGCACTCAGACATGCATACTTATATGCTGATTATATGGGGCTGCTGGAGAGAAGCTCAGTCTCTATAAAAAAGACTGAGTTAACGCAGTAATGGAGACAACAGCTTGGAATTCTTTTGGATTCACATATGACTTTGGAAAGGACAGCAATCGTCAATGATTGTTGGAGTTACTTCTGTTGTTGTATATTGTATCTCAGTTTTATTAATTTGCTTTTTAAAAAATATGTTTTTTTTATTTTTTGTGTTATTAAATCCTTTCCTTCCACAGAGACAGAGAGAATAGACAGAACAGGGTTTCAAACACTTTAGTTTCTGCACAACTTCCATCTGCCCAAACAAAATTGCATGAACTTATTCTGAAGGGGACTTGTATTAGATTAAAATTATTTATACTCATCAAATGTCCATAGAATATTGTTTTAATTGCTCAACAGCAGCCATACCAACAAGACTTCCTGAAATACAAATTTACCTACCTTACTAATGATCTTAAAACAGAAAAGAATCATTCCAGTTTATCAGCTGATCAAGGCTGAGCAGCAGTTTCCTCATAAGCTGCAACTTTCTTTCTGTTTTACAATATAATAATTAAGTGGACCAGCAGCTGATATAATTTATTCCCTGAAACCATAAACCTGAGCTTATTTTGACCTTATAATAATCCTTAAATCAACTTCTACCTCTCAAACAGCTTTTTCAGGATGTTGTCAAGCTTACAACCAATCAGGCTCTGTGTCAGCTGAAACTTGCTTTCAATATGGTTTAATCTTGTCCATGTGACCTTAAAACCTATTTTGAATATCAACCTTTTCTCGAATGCAAAATCAGAATTACTGAACCATCTATGACCACTTTTTAGGGCGCTGTGGTTGAACTCATAACTCAGTATAAATATATAAACATCCAGCATAACAAACAAAAATAATAAAAAAAGAAATTTGAGCTGAGATTGACTTTTTATATTATAATCATATTGTGTCTACCCATTAAGACTAATAAGAGGCTTTTCTTTATCCTTTTGGTGTCTATGCTTGACAAAAGATACCATCTACTACAGAGCATTTCATTTTTTTTTTCTCTCAATAACCATCGCATGCCATATTGAAGGGTTTGTCTCAACTGTACAGTGACTAAATCTCTGACATTTTCTTACTCATAAAGACTTCTTGGTTTGCTTCCTTTATATTGACCTTCAGTCTAAACAAAAAAGCTCTGCAAGTTGTCATAGTCAACCTCCGATAAAATACCTTTTGTCTGTCCCCAGAGCTCAGGCAGAAGTGGAAAAATAGGCATT
Organism: Rhadinocentrus ornatus; assembly: GCA_037177495.1. Taxonomy (NCBI): domain Eukaryota; kingdom Metazoa; phylum Chordata; class Actinopteri; order Atheriniformes; family Melanotaeniidae; genus Rhadinocentrus; species Rhadinocentrus ornatus. Next base: position 7,435,232 of record JBAMHW010000015.1, on the reverse strand, counting down.
TGAAATTATTTTCCCTTTGCATAGAAAATATTAAGAAGATTTTGCTAATGAATGTAAAGCAATTTTGGCTTATTTCCTCTGACCCTGCATGTCTGAATGTGTGGTTGTATTCTTTCAACTTTACTGCTTCTTCTAAAACAGATTTCACTGAGAATTTCCTGATTAATTAAAGATCATTAGTCATTATCTGTACCGCTTGTTCCTATTAGGGGTCGCGGGGTGAGCTGGAGCCTATCCCAGCAGTGTTTCGGGTGAAAGGCAGGGTACACCCTGGACAGGTCACCCATTAATTAAAGATATTCTAGTAATAAAATGCTGGGCTTTACAGAGCTATTGAAATCCAAACAAAAATTAATCCCATGAATACAGTAAAACAAGGACGCACATTTGATTTAATCACTTTAGAGGACAATAATCTCTACCTGCAAAGACCAAGATTTTACACCTGACTTAAAGGTGCAACGTGTAAAAATAATTAAAGGTCAAAGGCTGAAAAATTAATAAACTGTAAAAACTGTGTTTTTATTGGTATCTAATCACTTTACCAAAATAATTTTTATGTTTTTATTTTATTAAAATAAACGTTTTATTTGCTGTGGGGCCACATACAAGGCAGCTGCCATATTTTTGCCACTATTTTTACTACCGTGTCTCTGAATGGACAAACAACTTTGTGTGTAAACTGGGAACCTGCTTTTCGAGAGCCATCACGAGGCTAAGAAACTGCACTATGCAACTTTTAAATCAAGGATGCCGTGTGACGTTGTAGCTGCATTTCGCTTTGTGCACCTCATCACACGCTAGCAAACAGATATACACTCACAGATGAAAATATAATTATGTCTAGAAGAATTCTGGCCATTGGCAGCCACCGTCCATTCACCACCATGCTTGGCATTTGAAGTCATTGCTACATCCATCTTTTCCACTAAATGTCAATAATTCTTACAAACTGTGCCTTTAAACTAAAAAAAGCCTTATCCTAACCTCAATCCTCATCCTCTGTACCCAAACACTTGCTAAATTATGTATTCACGATTTGGTCTGTCCCCTCAAACAGGATCTAATCCCCATGTATTTACTCTACAGCATGAGAAATACAGTACATGGTGTTCCTCTTGATCATTCACTGTATACACCATGGTGTCATGTCCAATAGAGTCAGCATATCTCAAACATCTGCAATGTCCTCTGGTTTTATCTAAACAACCTAAACAACACAATTTGCTGAGTTTATTTGGCATCTTGTCTCCTCCTAACTTTTGGAAGAGTTGTAAACTGCAGTGACAGCCGTGTTGGCTCTGCTGTGCTGCCCAGACTATCATTTATAGGGGCACCCTAAACACCCATGTCACACATGCTGGAACAGAGGGCGTCACACTCAGAGGATGAACAATGACAAGACCAGCAGCTGCTCCCTGCCTCCAGAAAGACTTCCTCCAAAAAGAGTTTTGCAAGATAATTTGATCTTTTATGCAATTTACTAACGCCCCAAGCAATGTCTTTCCCACATTTACTGATATAAATACATGAACATGATCAGTTTTGTTTATGTTGTGACATTAAAAAGGCTGCACTACTGGCTGCTAAAAGAAGGAAACATAAATCCCCAAATAAATGTCTAAACCAGCCATTCCATCTAATAGAAAAATGTTAAACCTCGTGCACCTCTTACATTCTGTGTTTATCTTAAAGAAGGATACTGGCTAATACTTGGAACCGTGAGGGGTCTCATTTCCGTTTCCCAATAAAGATCGGAGGTTTCTGATCATTGGCATCTGAATGAGTTTCTCACTTTGCCAGCAGCATCCTGCTGGGACACTTTCCTGGTCGCTCTCAACCATGACATGAAACAAAGCTTCATGTCACAGCTGGTGGCAGAGCTCTATGAGATCGAGAAGTTACATGTTTTACACAAAATGGAGTCTTTTAGCATCTCCTCAACTTTTTATCAGGTTTTGTTGTATTAATTTGTCTGAAACACAATTGATTACAAGCCACTATTTGCAGACATAAGGCAACATTTCTTATCTTTTGATTATCACGTTATCACTCCCATAAATGCATGAAATGAGAGGTAAGAAAGGGCCAGCACAGAGGTTTTCAAACTGAACCAATGAACTACTATGTTTTCAGAGTCTCTTTGGACTGTGTTCCAGAAAAGGAAAGGTACATGAATAATGAAAAATGTTTTCTTTATGCCACGAGCTGGAAAAGCAAAGGATAAGATGTGCACAGCCAAGGACAATATCAAAAAGGGATTTGGAAATATGGATAACAGTCAGATTATTTGATCAGCTAACAACACAGCTGGACCTGTCCACTAATCCAACTTCAAGAACTATGGAGGTTCCTTTGTAGAGTAGATTTGTGCTCTGTCCATGGTGCTGAAATATGTATGCTCTCCTATCTCCTCTGAATCTCTTTGCATAGAAATAAGTCTTGAATTATTGGGATATAATTTCAAATGAGTAAGTGGGATCAGCATTTCTAGCCAGGTATGTGTATGTCATGTGCTTACATCTCCTTGGAGCATAAAAGATATAACAGCCTTAATTCTAAGTGACATTAAAAGGCTAGTACATACTGTACTCTTTACCCTGTCTAATGTTGTTTTTCAGTGTGCGCACACAAAACACACACAAGTCCATCCATGATTTCCTCCTATTCTGCAGCAGGCCAGTGTGCACAGACAGGAGAGACACACAGTGCCCACTGCTGGACACCATCAAAGCTTCATTTGCAAATGATGAAGGTCAGACTTACAAAAAAAGGGAAAAAGAAAAGAAAAAAAAAAGCGGGACATATTAAATAGGCTACAAATGTGCCTAAAAAGGCTGAGGTTATATTCATCATTTAAAAATAACATGCATTTGTGTTTGCCTATACATCAACTTTTCTTTTGCTGTTTGAGCTCAGTGCAGTTATAATACACTGAATCGTTGATGTACCTGACAAGGTAGGTGCAAGCTCTATTAATTAAAAAGTTTTTTTTCTTCCAGTTTGCCGTAATTAATCATCCTGAAACAATAACCTGCATTTTATGCAAACTCAGAATGAAAAAGTCCCAAATCAGCAGATAAACCAAACAAAAAATAATCACCAGGTTCAAACATGGTCATAGTCAATTCAGTCTGTTATCTAACCAACCCCATCATCTACACCCAGAATACTCCATGGCAGCATGCACAACAAAACTAAAATGGGCTGCAGCACTTTTAACCTCACTAAGCTTCCTGAAGTGCAGCGGGTTTTGAAACAAAAAGGGCAAAACTTTTTATCCCAAATCTGGACATAGTAAAAGAAAAAACAAACAGTTATTTTTGAAAGCTGGTAACTGGTTTGAGTCACTCAGCCTGGCACTGGCTGGATGCTGAGGCAGCTCTGCACAGGGATGTAATGGGATACTGCAGCACTAGAGAACCGTGTGCACACAAACTTGCCTAGGAGCATCAGGGAGTCCCGCACTAAGCTTCCCCCTCCCTTTCCCGCTGCCTCAGCCTTGCACTCTGTTTCTCTGTCAAATCTTTGAAATGTAAAACAATATTTTAGGAAAAGCATAAATTCCCAATGTTAATACTCACTGAAGAACAGCAATGGGTAGATGGCTTGAACACTCATCACATAAACATCTAAAGAAGTAGAAAAAGCCCTGAATGCTTGTTGTAAGAGGAGAAGAAAGGTGCTTACCTTAAATGCAGGACGCTCTCCTGGATGTTGAGCTCTTCCCCTTTTCCTCGGGCTCCGAGACACTTTGAGATAGAGAGAAAAGTAATCAGCCTTCTCTTACTTTGTCTTACTTCCAGTTTAAGAATAAATAAGTCAAAAAGAGCTCTGTAGACACACCTTTATTCTGTCCTCTGTAAACTCAGCCACATGTACACACACACAGAGAGACCCATTCAAATGCACCCCAAGACTGGAGTACCCAAATTGATAAAGATCTGCTCAGGGGAGGGATGAAAACTACACACACTCACACGCTGCAGTTTTTTTTTTTTTGGTTTTTTTTTCGTCCTCTTGCTCACCAGCTCCAATGCTTTTTTCTTTTTTTCCTGCTGTCTTTGCCTGCACTGCCTCTCGATTGGCTCAGTAGCTCTTCAATAACATAAGCTCTCTTCTTTAATTGGAAGGGAGCCAGTAATGTGGTGCACCAGAAACCTTCCCGCCCATCTCATCCTTCCTTTTTTTTTTTTTCCTAAGTGCCCGTGGAGAAGAATGCTGAGCTCTGCAATTTCATATGCATCGTGCAAAGAAAAAAAAAAGGAATGGAGGACAGAGGGAGGAGGGGGCATTGGGGTGTGTGAGAGAGAAAAAGTAAAAGTGGTGATGGGGGAGAGCATCATAGGCGAATCAGTGTACTGCAGTGGGACAAGCGGCTGCATGGGAACAAAGAGACGAGCAGGGAGGGGGTGTCAGGTGGGTTGAGAATAGGCTTGGATGTGCTGGTCTTCCTGCTGCAGCAGTTTGACAGCAGGTCAGATGAAGGGAGATTTCCCTGCGCTCACTGCAGCGCGGCTAGGTGGCTCTGCTGCAGTGCGAGTCTGATTGCAAGGCAAGAAGGGGGGATGGGAAAGGAGAAAGAAGAGGAGGAAGAGAAGAGCGGGGGCTGGTTTGCAGCGGTACTGATGTACAGTCTTCCAGCCAGTCTGGATAGTGTGTGTGTGTGTGTGTGGTGGTGTGTATGTGTGTGGGGACGGACAGTTAATGTCATGAATTATTGAAGTTGCCCCAAAAGAGAACAGAAGGGCAGCAGACAGCAAAGCACTGAGCCCATTCAGCCAGTCTCACTGCTAGTGAGGTTTTTGATAATTGCAAACACCTGTATCCGCTTGTTAAAAGGAGTCCCCCTTATTCAGATCCCTGAATTGCACTAATTAAGCTAAGTACCATTAAAGCAAATAGTGTTGTATTATGTCTCTTCTCTCCACTTGTGTTTCATGATGTGTTAAAGGCTTTCCCAGACTGAAAAAAGGGATGTGTGGGATTGACTTTGTGGTGTCAGATTTCCTGCTCCTGTTGTTTAGTTTCCATTTATTTCTTCCCACTCACATCTGGTCCATTGTGTCCCAGCTGTACTCAAGCAGATCAATAATGGATCATACAATATCATCTGTACAGGCCACAATGGAACTCCACAAGTTATATGAGCTCAGAGAAATGCAAGTAAAACTGTTTGCTTGGTCAACAATGTAAATGGCTGACAAATAAAAGGAAAATTAAAAGACACCTGTCACTACAAGCTAAATGTACAGTTGTAAAATTCCACACATGACATGACAGTTTGTTTCAAGCTTATCTTTAAAATCTAGTTACATTTTTCTTGTTGCTCAATTGGTCACTAAGAGCTGCCTCCAAAAACATGTCAGTCTGCATAGAGAGAAATACTAAATCCCACTATTCACATTTGAACGAAATGCTTGCGGTGAGGCACAAAAAATGGTTTTGGCCTCTTTAATACAATTGTGTGGACATGCATTTATACATTAAACTAAAATTATTTATATGGCACTGTCAAGGTGCATGGAGGATGAGAACCAAACTGTAAGGAAAAGAGGCAGGCGGATGTCATAACAAATGTTATCAAATAAAATTAAAGCACTGCAGTGACAGAAAAAAACTATAAGAATAAAAAACCAGAAAACAAGAGCTCACAAGAGACCGCTAAAAATACTGATATCGAAACAAAACACGAAGATGTGTGACAAAAATATTTCAAATAACAGAAACCAAGTATAGATACCCTGAGGAAGCTAATGACAAAATGGTGTAATAAGCTGGGTTTGGTGAACAGGAAATAAGCAAAGGAAGGGATAAAATACAAAAATAAAACAGGAAACCCCCCCAAAAAAACAGAAACGGACAGAAACCCAACCAAAACCACAACCATAGATCAAGACAGGCACTAATTTGCAGCAAATCACCACAAGTATTTTACATATTAGGAAAAAACTCAACAAAATTAGGATTGTAGTAAAACTTAAATTTATGATTTATTAAAGGTACAGTGTGTGTAGTTTTTTTGTTTGTTTTTTTGTTAGCAAAGATCAAGAATTGCTTTCATAAATACGTATTTTACCAAAGTCTAATCACAATCGCATCCAAATGAAATCGTTCTCGTAG
>JBAMHW010000015.1:7411698-7429009 GCA_037177495.1 Rhadinocentrus ornatus | reverse complement strand
GGTGAGGCTCCAGTAGAGCACTACTCGGTTGCTTGTAATATATTAGCGCACCACTAGATGGGAGTAATTCTTACACAAGGCAGCTTTAAGGTTTTGATTTATAGGTATGTTCATTTTATTTGCTCCAAAAACAAAGTCAAGGCCTACATCCACAAACTAGCTTTGTCACACAGAATAAACTAGATCCAGCAGAATATTTCTCAACACAGGGTATGATGCTCTCTATTGAAGCTTTCTGCTAAAAATTAAAGCTATTCTTAACAAAACGACTTGCTGGACTTGCAGGATCAATCCACAGACTTGAAATTGCCACTGCTGCCAAAGGGGCTTTAACAAGAAGAAAGAATGTGAAAGGTTTGGCAGGAAAAAAAAAACAAGCTTTTATTTGATTTTTTCTCTCTAACACCTCAAAAAAACAAGTTTGAGTTTAGCAAAGTGTCAAGTGAATTTTGTTTAAATCGTTTTGTTTAAAACAAACAAACAAAAAACAGAAAACTTGAAAAGATCTGAAAAGTTGTTCTTTTTATCTAGATGTACATGTTTTTGGTAGCTGTTCCCATCTTATCAACAGACCGAAAATTACTGATATGCAGAAATTCACGTGGGTTCAGCTGACTTTGATTTGGATATTAAAGAAATCTTTATTTTCATTAATTTAGTCTATAACATTTATGTGTACATAAAAAAAAAAACTCCCAGCTCCAAAGATTATTACAGAAGACTGCATAAAGTAAACATTATAATAGGTCTGTGTATCATCTACGCATGTGTTCCTTCATCACCCTGGTCTCTGTCTTCTGGGGAAGGCTGTAGATTGTGATAGAAATGTCTGTGCATTTGAAGATCTGTTTCAGCATCTCCGACACTTTTGACCACTCGAGTCGATCCAAGCCGCACCCAATACTGTCAGAGGGAGGGAGACTTGTGACTGCACAAAACTTTGAGAATTTGTGAAGCAAAAAAGTTTGCTTGTTTTACAAGTGTAACAAAATGAGTGGGGATGTTACAAACCGTGGCATTGATATTCTTGTCACTCCGTTCTTTACACAGTGAGACTTCATGTCCTCCAGGCTTTGTGTCAGGCTGTCATAGGTGGGTTTGTGGGTGGCTTTTTTCTTTGTGATCTGTGATAAAATTATAGAAAAGTCACATTTCCTGCACTGACACACAAATTTTATTAATTTGGAATGAATGATTATACAATGCTAATGTTAGTAAATAATAACAGCTTTACCAAATAGTAGACAAAGCGTTTGTCTCTTGTCAGTACAGCACACTGTCCTGTCAGCTTTTCTGTTTGTAAATACAGAAAGAAAAGACATAATAAATAAATAAAAACGCAAACATAATACTCCATAAATCAGTAAAACCTCTGAACTGAACTGACTCACTCTGTTCCTTTAACTCCGGCACCCCGCCGAACTTTTGCTTGAACATCACTGCTATGCCTGCCCCCATGCGGCAGTCCTCGCTGATGCAGTGGGCCAAGGCTTCGTCCACTGGGCTGGAGAACAGGTCCCCCGTGACATAATTCAGGCTCCAATTGTCGTCTGCAAGCTAGCCAGAAGGGGGCAGTAATACACCATGTCATAAAATACAATGGACACACAGGAGGTATACGTCCGAATAGAACAACCGCAGCAACCTTCTATTAGCGCATGTTAAACACATTATTTCATACCATTTTAAAGTTTTACCTTCACTTTGTCAGCGCAGTCTGGTGTCCGAGTTTCGGACGACATTAGCGACAACGAGCTGAGATCTCGTCAACTGGTTTGATTCGGTGCTAAAAATTAAAATACTTGATGGAAAACAAAAGTATGCACTGGAAAGTCAGCACGCACCTTCGACTGAAAGGCTAGTTTATTTGCCGTCCGTGAAGAAATTAAGTTGCTCGCTTTAATCGCTGATAATCGCTTTAATACTAAATACACCGCTAGCTTACATTTGTTAGCAGCGGAAGCAGCCAAGACTGTTCTCGCGAGAAAAAAAACGAGATTTTATAAATATAGCGTTCTTATGAAAGTAAAGTTGTTTTATGTTGTTTTTCCTAAGCGTTCTCATGATTAAACTATAACATTCCACGCCATCGATATCTGAAAAATGATCATGAATAGTTTCAAATTATATTTAGGTTTCTAGTAACACTTTCACGAAGTGGATCTTGCCTCTCTCACCATATAATTTTCAGACCCTGATCCAGCAACACTAAACAGGATGAGAGTATATGTAAAGATGTATATGTATAGAGTAAATGAATTCATTTCTCTGGAATCATGTCAGGCTATGAAAGGAATACCAGTAAACATTGTTCTGCCCTGTTATGTTAAAATGCATCAAAACTGTGATAGGTAGTGAGTGTTGGTGGGGAAAAAAGAAGCCCATTTGGTCATCCCAAAAAATTGAAAACACTTTTATAGAGTATGTTTAAGTTTGTTTATTGTGTAACTTTTATGCATAGTTTATGACATACACAAAAGTAAATACTGTACACATTTTTTTAAATTGTGGCATCTGTGAAACAAATAGATCCACAGTCCTACATTGTCACTGATATCAGCACATAAGATCAGACTACTGTTGTTTCATAACTCGATTAGAAGTGTAACTTCTCTGAACACACAGCTCCTTTAGAAGCAAAACAGCGTTGTCATGAATCTACATCTAATTCTTGCAATTCTTCCGTTGCAGTGCCAGAATGATTAATACACAAATATGTCCAAAATCACAATGTGATAGCCACACATTGAGTGTGTCTGACAGACTGACTGTCCAGGTTCCAGCCTTAGAAGTCAGCACTGCGTCTCCGCTCATTGATCCAGTCCCCGGGATTGACATCCATCTGCAGCATCTTCATCACCCACTTGTCCCTCCGTGCTCCATCGATAAACTCATCCAGTGAAAGCTCCCCTAAATGACAAAGGACAGTTTCACCAGTCCTGAATTTCAACAGCTGACCATTATACATCTGAAATTGTCTTTCATTTCACTTCATAAAAAATTAATGCATGCAACCTTACAGCACCCAGATACAGAATTTTTAAATAAATAATAAAACTCTAAAAAAACGTTTTGTTTTTTTTTAACTCACCATCTCCATTTTCATCAACCAGCTCAAATATCCGGTCAACCACTTGGTCTGGGGTAAGCAGATTACATTCTTCATCCAGCTCTCCATGGCAGGCTTTCTTCAGCCGATAAATAGACTGTGACAGGAAAGGGTGTTACAATGACTCCTGCACAAACTGCAGTCAATCTCAGTCCCCTAATTTATTATGAAATATTATTTTAAACATTTTGAAAGCTTTACAGATCAACATAATTGTGAAATAATACCTCAACTATTTCCAGAAGTTCTGTTTTATCGATGCACCCGCTTCCATCTTTATCATACATTTTGAATGTCCATTTAAGCTTATGCTCCAATTTGCCCCTGAGAACTAAGTTCAAAGCTGCCACATACTCCAGAAAATCGATTGTGTTGTCCTGTGAACATAAAGAGAAAAGAGTTTAAATTTGATGGAGCTAATTGTTTAAGAAAGTATGATGGTTGTATCTTATCATTTTGAGAAAGCACTTTCTAATTTACTCTGGAGATTATTTATCTTATGTAGAATGTTGCAGCACAGAAAATTTGGTCTTTTAAAAACTATTAACATATTTACTTGTTAATTGTGCAATACTGTGCAGTATAGCTGTATCAGACCAAAGCACAGAGTGAAATGTGAATTTGTACTTACGCCATTCTTGTCAAAGGCTCGAAACATGTTTTCAATGTAATCTGCAGCCTCCTTGTTATCAGTAACTCCGAAAAAGCTCTTGAATTCGTGCATAAACAAAGTTCCGCTTGGGCATTCCACAACAAATTTTTTGTACCACTCTTGCAGCTCTGCCACATCGATTTCCTTGTCTGGGTCGTTGTCTTCACTCAGGCGCTGACCCATGATGGGAAGATTTTCTTCAACTTCCCTAGCACCGAAAAGATTTTTACATTACATGCACTTGTTTAACTTACTTAACTCTTTTTCTAACTTCCCCTTCTACAGCACAAAATTCATAAAAGTGAGTATACAGTTACAGACTCAATGACTACCCCTAACTTTGTGCTAATCAGCAAAAATAAAATATATCAATATGTCATCACAGTTCATACAGGCTGAACTGTTATTTGGCTCTCTATTGTTGCAAATTCCTACTGAAAGTGAGGATGAGACACAGGCTGCGGTGGATCACATGGTGAGGGATTAGAAATGAAGACTTGTCAAAACCAATTGGTTCACAATCATTAGTACACATACAGATAATGAGGGGATTTCCTTTGTGTTGCTATTTATATCAACGCTAATAAAGGGAAACATACATGTGCTGTTTACGAACTGTGTGGAAGCAGACACCACAAAGTTCCCAGGTTTCAGGAACCTTTTCATACAGATGTGAATTAATTCCTTATATGAGTTAAAGATTTACAACTGTATAGAAATAGATAAATGAAATGTGCCAATTTAGGTATTTAAGAGTGACAGGTTTAAAATCAGGTGACTTCAGATGCATTACAGGAAATGTAAGATTTTTTTTTTCATGCTTGTTTTTTTGTTTAAAGTGGCTGTTTGTGTAATATTTCTCGTAATTAGAAGGTCATGACCAGTCTGATGATTCACCCAGGTAAATATTCACATATCCCAGGAAGCACAAACTGCTGTTTACATGCCTGTTGCAGTCGCACTCAAGTCGCACTGATACTGGATTACATGGGCAATGTAGCAGGAACTCTCTGGGGGTTATTTGGAAATAGTGTCAATAGAAAAAAATGCAGTTTACAGACTTGCTCTGGTCCAATACTTCCTGGTCCATGATATGTGCTGACAACAGGGACAGTGATAATCTTAGCTTATAGAGGTATCAAGGCCATTGAGGAGTCACTGGATATTATCCTCTCCAGATTAAAATGATTCATACTCTCAATTCTTACACAACTGATATTTTTCTCTCCCTATTACCTTGCACAAATTTCCCCTTATACCAATTGTTCATTTCTACAAGTGAAGCTGGCAGTGTTGTTTTGGCCTAAGTAAAAAATAAGAGATCTGGCCAAAGATTTAGGAGATGTAATGTCTTACATTTGCCATATGGGTTTGGATTCATCCACCATCTCAGATTTTCAGATAACAGACTGCAAATATGTGTGCTAAAATTTCTGAATTATTTGTTTGTTTTTATCAGAATTCAAATTCTAGGTTGACAAACCAGCCAATCAACGTTGCTGTTTCCAGTCATGCATCAGGTTTGGTGTAAAGGTAATTCCCAGTCTTCTGGTTAATTATTCTGCAGGTGTCAAACATAACTTGCAACTCAAAAGGAACAACTCACATGAACACTTGATTTTAGCATTTATTGCTTTCCATGAATACTATCTTACAAGCTCAAGCCTTCAACTTCCAGCAATCCATTTTACAAAGGCAGTGGACATGTATTACAAGTCTACAAAACTGATTTACAGATATGTACTGTAAAAATCCTAATTATCAAAAGTGACTGCTGTACAATTAAGGTATGACATACAGAAAGTGTAAGTACCTTGTATTTTATCTAAAATTTGATGAAGAAATTAGTAACCTTTTGCCAAACCAATGTTCTATCTGACCAAAGTGGTCACTACTGGCACAACTGTGTTATACAGGCTTTATACAGTGATAAAGCAAAACAACATTTTCTACATCTTTCAAGGGATCAATGCTAACAAGTGCAAGATAATAAGAAATATATTTTATTGAATGTGCTTCATAGAAAATGCAAACACACATCCGTTAATTTCTGCTTCACAATCGTAATGACAGGTGTCCTCATTCACATAGAGACATATTCACCCAAAAGATAGTTGAAGCTACTGTGCTTAGTCTAAGGCTTCATCCACACACAGACGAGTTAAGGTGTATCTGCTAAAGTTTTTTTTTCTTTTCTTACCATTTGAACACTGAACTGGCATTTTTGGAGCCTGAAACAGCTAATTTTTTAAAACCGGGTGTGAATAAATTTGAAAACACCTCCGTTTTGTTTCTGTGTTTACAAGCCATATGCATCTTTCTTGAATCGATGAAGTCATAGCTCAATTTCTCCCTTAACACACAAGCGTTAACCCTGCAAATAACAACGGTGGATTACAGTCGTGCATTTGTCCTGCAGAAGCTACTGAGTATGATGTGGCTTTTACAGCAAAATCTTCTCATCAGTCCACACAAATGTGTGGATGTAGCCTAAAACACAACTTTTGCTAAATTGATCTCTTTGGAAATAAATGCCAGATGACTAGAGAAATTACTGAATACATTATCAAGGTTAAATTAAAAGATATTTTAAAAAAAAAAGGTTAGAAAATTTTTGTCAACAGTGAAAAAGGCAGTCTCCATGATCTTATTTAAATCATCTTCTTCCAGTTTAAAGACCAGCTGAAGAGTGGCCAGGAGAAGCTGAAATGGAAGAGGAAGAAACTCTCCAGTGAGGGGTCTCGAGGTCCACATCGCTCTTGGTCCTGATGCCTAACGGCCCACAGTGCTACAGATATACCCTTGGTGTGGTATCATACAGTGTAAAAAAAAAAAAATCAGTTGGCATGTTGGCCTTCAAGTTAGTCATGTTCCCCGGGCTCTTTTGCAGTCTCTCCATTGTCTGAAATGTCAGTACCACCCTCTGTTGACAAGGCAGGTGAATTACTGGAAGAAGATATCTGCTTGTCACTGGTTAAGCTCTCTCCATCACTGCTGCTGCTGCTCTCCCCACTGTCCTGCTCAAAGCTTGCATTTGCCTCTGCTGAAGCCAGTTCCTCAGATTGGTCTACAGTGTCGTCACTCTGATCACTGTGGGCAGCCCCTGGCTCAGATGAGTCCCTTTCCTCCTCAGTTGCTTCCGTTTGTGTGCTGCTAGGCTCTGAGAAGAAAAGAACACAGTATCTCACCATTAACAAATAATCTGTGGTAACATATCACTTCTAGTCTGATCTTTTTTGAAGATCTTTGAGGCTACATTGGATATTTAAAAAATTATTACAAAAATAAAAAGTGTTACAAAATATAGAAAAACATGTTTCTATGTAATGTAAACAAGAAATTCTACAACAATCTCAAATATAATCACCAGCATATACTGCTTTAGAGAAAAAGCTTCATTCACTGATGGCTTTGTTACTGCATGTTTTATTTTTCAGTTAGTTTCCTGATCAGTGTTTACCTAAAAGAGCTAATCATTAAAACTGAAAAGTGGCCTTGAATGGCTGGGTTAAAAACATTATAAATAAAGTTTGTTCTGACTTTTCTTTCCTCTCAGCACAGCTGCAATCATGGCATGAAAAGGGCACATTTGCAACAACATTCAAACATCCCACCAACAGTCTGGAAGCCATACAAAACAAGCCCAATTTTAATTAGTTTTTAATCCTGCCAGTTTTTAAAGGTACGTTGTGTAAGAATTACTGACATCTAGTGATAAAGATGGGCATAGAAATTACTTCAAATGCCAAGTACATTCATGAATAGACAGTGGCCATAATTCTTCTATTCATAAACATGTTTTCATCTGCAAGTGTATCCACTGCACTACAGGTAACTACTTTTTTGCCTTTTAAGACATTATTTTCCCCATATGGTGCTCTAGCACCTATCGAACAAAGTTGGTTTTAAAGCTTGGAGGGTTCTCACTTAACACAGAGGTGTTTGTCCATTCACAAACGCCATAGTAAAAATGGTGGCACAAATATGGCAGGTGCCATTTATGTAGACCCACAGCAAGTAGATATAACGGGCTCTGAGAGATTAAAAACATAGTAGTTATTTTAAAGTGATTGGATACCAATAGAAAAAAGTTTTTAATTATACATGATATTTTTCTGTCATTGACCACTGATTTTGCTATATGCCACACCCTTCAAATGTTTCAGGTGGTGCATTTTAACAACTTGAAAGCATCACATGACTCAACTGTACAGCATCATTTAGCATATATAAGCTCAAATAAGGATGAATTTACACTTACCGTGATTGTCTGAAATACTTGGAGTGTCCAAAGACGTTTCACTTTTGCCTTCTTGACCACAAGAGTCATCTGAAGACTCAGCTGTCTCTGACAAGCTCTCTGGTTCTTTATGGCAAGATGACTCCTTTTCTTCATTTGTGGATTCTTCCTCTTCCTTCTCCTCAAACTTCAGCCGCTTGGCCTCCTGTTTGTTACCCTCAGAATCTTCTTCTTCTTCGTCTTCTGGGTGTTTGTTTTTTATTCCACTTTTTGGCGTCATCTCGTCGTCTGATGGTGACGTTTCACTGTAACAAACATATGAAATCAAATAATATATCAATACTAAAGTTTGAAGACTGTCATGATATTTGATTGTTTCAAGCAATTGAAATATAATCAAAACAGGAAGTAAGAAACTCCACAAAACATTTGAAAATCAATTTGTATCAATAGTGGTTTTTATTATTGTTCCTGCCACAAGTTAAAACTGGTGTGTTGCTCATGTTTTCCTTTTAAAGGTGTAATCTGAAGAAGATCTGATTATGGAGGAGAGGTCTTGGCTCAACAGGAGTTATCAGCTCTTATCATAGTGTGTAAACACATTGAGTATACAACATGCTAACTCACAGTTACCTCATATGGTGCTCCTCCAACTCAGTGGTTTGCTCTGGCTCTTTACTAACTGTACAGTCAGGGAGGCCATTGGTGGAAAGTGATGAGGACAATGATGGCTTTGGTCTGTTGAGTGCTTTCGGTAGACCTGGTCCGTTAACATTTCGACTGCAGAATAACAACAATCATTTCTAAGGCATGTCATGTCACAGGCTGAATCATAAGCAACATCAACAGTATGAGGTAGACCCAAACTGACAGGTTAGACAGATCTATCCTTACTACACCCTGATTATCTTCAAAATATACATGAGGCAATGTTAGATTTATAAAAATCAATCACTAACAAGTATGTTCCTCCCACCTGTCTGAATACAGAGAGGAGTTACCAGGAAACATCACTCCATTCATTCTGTTTACACTGGATGCCCCATTTTTCCTTTGAAAAAGTAAAAAGGCACACAAACAAATGTCTGTTAATTTTACTTTAATTTAGTAACTGACTGAGAATAAAAATATATATATATAAATAAGAAGCAGCTTTACTAAAATTTAGCCATCAGGTCAAACAAGGCTGAAAGTTAGTCGCCAATGTACTTACTCTGATGTAGGGTACACACAGCTGACCACCATTACATTCTGCAAAATGAAAAGAGTAAAACAAATTTTTAAGATTATTTTATAGTCTTTAGTTGTACATTTAAATCATCATCACCTACTAAAGTTTGCATAGATTTAGACAAAGTAGTGCTGTTTTTTGCTCACCTTTTCCAAACCCCTGAGAAACTTGTCTGTACCTGTATAATTTCGCTTGGGGTCTGTAAGAAGTTCACATAGGCGCTGAATGGTGAATGGAATTCTGGAAGTTACCAAACATATATTTAGATTTAGACAGGGATAATAATCAGACCACAAAAATCATTACTGTTTCAAAAAACCTGCCAAAGATAGTGTGATCTGGCTGAAGACAAATATAAAAAGATGTAACAATTTGGGCAGATGTGGCCAGTGACAGTCAAAAAAACACTACAAGCTATGACACAAATAATTAGTCGTGTTTTTAAGGAACACAATGGCTTCTAGACTTTGGTGAAAATCTTTACACAGTACATTATACTCTTGTAGTAAAATATTAAGTTCAGATCCAGTTGTTGGTTTATTTTGATGCTTCCAGTTGTTTAAACTATATGACAGCTCAATAGACATGAAAGCTGAGTTATGAATGATTTCACAAAAGCTTTGGCAAGTACTGTGTTCTTGATGACAGAATGAACTGCAGCACAGTTCAGGGTCAGATTGATACATGAATGTGTATAAAAGTTATATTTGTAGGTAGGATTGTTATTGAGATTTCTGGGTAATTTGCAAAATGCTTTATGCTCCACTCACCCATTGTAACCATCCACTATCTTCAAAATCCTTTTCTTCATTTCTTCAAAAGTGACAAACTCCACGTTAGGATTATGTAGTCCTCTCTGTTCTGGTGTCGAAACATTGAAATCATCCATGACTTCTTCTAATTTAAACCTAAAATATGTTTTAAACTGGGACCATGGGATCCTGAAAGATATAAGAAATGTAAGCATATTAATTATGCATAAAACACCATCATGCTCTCCTTCTTTTTTTCATTTAAACTGATGTACTACTTTCTCTAAGGCAAAAAAATGGATCCGAGGTTATGTGTACTGCAAATTGCAACTCACATTGGTTGCCCTGTCTTGGCGACATGACACAAGAATTGCTCAAGTACAGGACAGATCTCTTTCTTCCCTTTCTTCTCAAAATCTGGAAAAAGACACATTGAAACACAGAAAGGATTCAAACGCGTGGAGCCAACTGGCAGACAAATTTGATCCCAGTCAAAGCATACAAATGTAAAATAGGCACATGCATTAAGCTTGACACACAGGTGAAACTTTCTAAATTAACCGTAACTATTATAAATTTCCAAATCTTCTCTTTTTTTCTCTTTTCGTTCCAAGATGCTTCTGGCAAAGAAAATGGAGAGTTGTACTGATTTAATAAAATGTGGAATGGTTTTTAACAATTGAACCAAATGAAAATAGATTTAATCAAGGTAATCAGTCGTTTAAATGTTAGTTTATAAAGCTGCAGAACACCACTTTTAGTTATCAACACGGGAAGTTTATAGAAGTTTAAAAGCTAGCAGTGTAACGTTAGCAGTGTATTGTGACGTTTTCAAGCTAGCTGTTTACATAATCGTTAAGTGTTCGTCGGGGTATAAATGGCTCAAAAAATGGAATGCGTTGGATTGCTTTCTTGCAAAAGGTAAAATTTAAGTAGCCAGGCCAAGCAAAAACTTACAACAAACACTTTTGAGTGCCTCTTTTTGTAAAAGCTAGGTGTTTGCTGTTATGCTACATTTCGGACGATAACGTACGTTACGTTGTTAGCTAAAATATAGATATTGGGCGATTAATTCAAACTATACGTAAAATCATTTAAAACACTAAGCATAGATAGTTAACTTGTATAAATGTAAACATTGCCTTGAAACGCTTCCAACAATGCGTCGATATCCATGGCTGTGTCCAGTCACAGGCAGGAAATGCTTGCTAGTTAGCAGTTCAGCTAGCAGGTAGCAACAACATGGGTAACAACCCAACAAAGCTGGTAGCAGTGGGACTGCGCATGTCTGCAATTACGTATTGCAATTGCGGAAGAGACGAAGAACAACAAAGCTCTCAATGACGCCTTGATTATAGACATGTCTCCAAAATGTGAATATTGTTTGTTCCGATAGCTCAATATCTATAGTAATTTTGAGTTTAACTTTTAAGCACGTTTTGGTTTTAGTGACAGAAACTTCTCGATTGTTCTGGTTTGCTGTAGATGCAGAAGGCAGTCAGCAAGCGTAATTTTTTTTCTTTCTTTTTGTGACGGCGCAAACCGATGAAGTAACCAATGAGTCAGCAGCAGAATAAATTTTACCTGACAAACCTATACATATATATTGAGCTCATGTGAAAACGTCTGCGCAAGAAAGCGACAATCTTTTTTTTTTTTAAATAATAATAAAGTTAGTCGCATTTTTGAGCTAAAAAAATAACAATGGCAGTTCCCGTAGCTGCAATACAACTGAGCTCACCGTCAAGCCCGGGTCTTCTGGATCACAACATTCACACCAACGAGAGAGATTTGGGAAGGATTTCACATAAAAGTGAAAACGACACCTTACCTTTACATTCTCCATGGACTTTCTGGCTTGATAGGTAATAACTTTTATTGTTATTATTATTATTATTATTTATTTTAGTATGCGGTTGTCAGTGTCAAGTGTTAACCGACCCGTTCAGGAGAACAACGACGACTTTATCAGGCTTGGCGTAAGTCAGTGATCGGAGATTAAAAACCACCAGGAATGCTTACAAAGAAAAAAAATTACAACTACTCAAACTCTAAATATAATTGAAACGGCATTTCTGCCAACTTGTGTATCTAAACTGCATAAACTGTGTAATTATGACTAAAAGGTAAACACGAGTCAAACAAATGCCAGTGTTTCAGTATGAGGTTTTATGAGCAGTTGTATTTGTTATAAACTTGTTGAATCATTGCTACTAGCTTTTGTTGCTGTTGGGTGAATTTAAGATTAAATTTTGGTCAAACATTTAATTAAAGCTCATGAAACATGTAGATTAGACTTTAAAAATGATATGTTATAACAGATCTGATCACAAGTTGCACTGAGTTACACAAGCTTGAATGTGGACAGAGTGTACAAATCAGATGGTACTGTGTTCAAACGGGGTCACTGTTGTTTACTGTTTACTGGATTATTTGTCATCTGATCCCCCTCCACTACCGCCACCCCAACCTGTCTGCTTAGAGGGCAGTGCTCTGACATGTCTGATAAATGTAGCACTGAACGGAATAAAGAAAAGGAGTGGGACACTTCTAGATACAGCTTGGGGTATTTACAAGATAAAAAAAATACTTTATTGTTATTATTATTATTATCAGATCTTTACCTGGAACAACAGCAGCTGAATGTGAGTCAAACCTGAAGAAAATCTACACTGTGGAGACCGTCCAGGTAAGATGCTTCTACAGACTTGAAATTACATCATAATAATGTAATTATACATTTACATACAAGCCAGATCATGTACTTTATGTATAAACCCAGGTAATATAAATTAGATTATGTGCAATTAGGAGCAATAAGGGATGTACTGTAGGCTATAACTTCAGCCACAGTAGCAGATCTGAAGTATTAAAAGGGCCATCTGTGTGTCAGCAAAAACCTCAGTAAAATAACCTGTTTCCTTTGTTCAACTTGGAACTGGAGTAGAACTTTTGGAGAGTTTACAACAACATACCTGGTGTCTCTAGCTTGCCTCTGAGGTGTAGCTATCATCTGATGCGAGGAGAAAGGAAGCCTCTTTGGTGAGTTAAACCTTCACAATTATTTCTATTGCATATTATTTAAGGGTACTGTGTTTATAGGGTGTAATGTTTCATGCTGGTCTGCATACAGGGAAGAAGAAAGCAATGCTAAGGGCGGCGTTTGGAAGATGAAAGTGCCCAAAGAGTGCACAGTAAGTCATCTTACATATTCAAGCAATACTATAGTCATTTACTACTGTCAGTGTTTGATAAGGTTACCTTATGTTTGCAGTCTTCTGTGTGGAAGGAGTTGCTGTTGGCTACTATCGGAGAGCAGTTCAGTGACTACTGTGCCTCAGGTAAATTTCTTTGTAATTTCTTCGACTCGTGAAATATCAGGGCTGTAGTTTTTGGGCATTACTTCAAATGGCATTTCTCAAAATGCAGTAACCTCACTCTGTGCTTACAGATGATGAAGTGGTTGGGGTCAGTGTCAGTGTAAGAGATAGAGAAGATGTGGTTCAGGTCTGGAATGGAAATGCTTCCTGTGTCAACGAGTCAAATGTCTTAGGAAAGATCTATGAGCTTCTTCCACAGATTCCTTTTAAAGCTGTGTTTTATAAACGTGAGTGTCTTCTCATGCCTTTTGAAACCACTTGGATAGTTTAATTGGAGCTGCAACAACATCATAAAATGTGACCTATTTCCTTATATATTCTCTTTTTTTTCCAGCACATGAGGAGCATCATGCTTTTGAAGGAGGTCGATCCAGACATTAGTACATTTTGTACATCAGACCCTTTGAGGTACCCTGCGATGGACTGGTGACCTGTCCAGGGTGTACCCTGCCTCTCACCTGAAACAATGCTGGGATAGGCTCCAGCTCACCCCGCGACCCGTAATGGAATAAGCGGTACAGATAATGACTGACTGACTGACCCTTTGAGGTATACAATATAAACTTTTGCTGGTGAAGGTGTTTTGGACCATAATACTCGGGCAGACTTCAAAGCAGTTGAGTTGTTAATTGTAGTTACCTCAATTTAGCCCAAGTGTTATGAATCAGGCAATGAAATTCACTTTTTCTGAGCACTACTGACATGACAAAAATAGTTATTTAGGTCAAAAGCATAAACCATTTTAGTTTTAGGTGTGACAGTGTTTCTATGTTTTTATAATGTGGAGTTTAACAAAAACTAAACAGAAATTCACTTTTTCTTAGATGCCTTCATGCATTTTTGAACAGTTCATTAAGCACAAATCTCTTAATATGAAGGAAGAAAGAGTTCCACAATCAGATTTTTATCCTGACAACGCATCACAAGGATTTTCTAGTTTGTCCTTTTTTGCTTATTTGACTTTTGTAAATTGCAGCCAAAACGCTGTTGCCTGCACTGGACAGCGCAAATCGTTAACATAATCTTCAAGTAGAATATTGCACTTTTTGTTTATTTTCATGTGTAGGATATGAGTGGAAAAATAAAAAGGTATGTTTATGTTCCAATAAATTGACCTCAATGCACAGAACACCTTGAATAGATTATGAGAAATATATGCAAGAGTTTGTGGCAGATTTGTTGTGTAGTGGTTATCATTTTGTGGCAGCCTCTGCCCTAAAGCAAGCACTTTGTTACCGTGTGTATGTAGTGTGTGTACGTGAAAGTTGTGTTGAGTTGTGATTCCTGAGACCAAACACTGGTTTTGTGTCACCTTTTCTGCTTAACCATAAAGCTGTTTTCCTTTTTTGTTCATTTCGTATTACTTTAATTTTTTTTCTGCTTTGGTTATTAACTGAAACGCATCGACACCAAAGTGCTTTCACTTTTTACTTGATCGTTGTTCAAATTGAAATTTGCAGCACCTACTGTTTTTCAAAACATAACAAATGGCCCAAGGAAAAGTGAGTAATGAATACATGGCTTACAGAACCCTGTCAGCAGGGCACAGAAATGGAGAAATGTTGCTGAGTCACAGGCCAAAAGCTGTGTGAATCAAATTGGCTGAACAGAGATGACTTATAAGTGCCACACCAAAATAGTGAGTTTCTATGCACGCACTATTTTCTACAAAATTTCTTTAAAGTCATAATCACTTTAGGGAAATGTTCATATGTATGAAAATGTCTCCCATCAAAGATGACATTCTTGTGTGTTTCATTGAGATGCTGCACAGATGAATTGTTATTTAAGATCCACAACATCTGCAGGGATTTCTAGAGATCTATAAAGTATTCATTCAAACTTTCTGAGTGCTGCTTTATTATGAATTAAATTGAATGAAGAATTTGTAATGCTGATAGCCAAGTTTGCATTCTCTTGTAAAAATCTGTGACAAAGAATTGTTTTTCAAACCACACACCTTCGTGTTAATGCTGCTGTTCATATGATAATAAAGCGGCAAACTTTAGTTTGACTCTAGCAGTCTTTTTCCTTCCATATAAACTACTAATAGCTCACTTCAGATCTAAGACCTTGTAACTGATTGTTGATCTTGGATGGTGCCTTGTTTATCAGCAGTTTACAATGTTAAAGTCCTGTGTTCAGCATGTAGAAATTGTGTACATAGTCTCATTTCTTCCTTTATGGGTTTTACATGTGTTGAAAATGAAAAATAAAGAATTAAACTTTTTCTGTTTGGAATCTTTGCTTACATAGGTAATGAAATGTTGCTTCTTTTTTTTTTTTTTTTTTAGAAAAGTTGCTAATATCATTATCAAAGTCATCATTTTCAAGATCCAACTTGAGTCATGTTTTATATTTATTTGCATTAGACTTTTGCTGAGGATTAATAGTCATTATAATATACTCATCAGTTTAATAGATAAAGAACTTTGCATGCAAAGTGAGCACTTTCTGAGCTTTAAAACTGCAGTACCGGTTTGTTTGATAGGTGCTAGTGCACGGTTCGGGATACGTAAAACCTTAAAATGCATAAAAAAAGACGGTACACATGTACACAATGTTGAAGTAGTTACCTGTAGATCAGTCTCCTGAGGCAATGGGATCCATATGCAGATGAAAACGTTTATTTAGAAGAATGCTGGCCACTGCGGGCACCGTCCATCCGGAGCTGTGTTTGTCATTTGAAGTAATTTCTAAGCCCATCTTTAGATGCCAGTAGTTTTTACACACTGTATTTTTTTAAGGGTTCCTTGGAGTGTCTGCTACTGTGATGTTGACAATAAACTCTTTGGGCCTTGTAGGATGTCAGGTGGGGTGAAGGTGGATTGGGCCTGCTTCATACAGATTTCAGTAGAATACTATCTTTAGGAAGCTGGGATTATACTTAGGCCATGTTCTTGCAGTTTTTGCAGGGGAGGGGAGGTGGGGGGTCCTGCTCAGAGAATCTTCTACTATAGTTATATTCTAATTATATTATCGCGTGCTTAGGTCTCCATCAATATAAATTCTGCATAAGATGTCATTGTATTCAATGTTGTTGATTCTTTATTAATATATGAGGGCAGTCCCAAACTTGCTGTACAACATATTTTACTGGTTTCAAAGCAGCAAGATTGTAAATGTCTCCCTCTTGTGGTCTGACTAGTGTGGCCATGAAAATACTTACCAACAATTTATTTTGAACGCAAAATATCTTTTTTACAGGGGCCATTATTTTAAGCAGAAAAACTGCTTGTGTAGCCTGTTCAACCTGAATGCCAATAATACTACACTTTTTTTTTTTTTTTTTAGAGTGATGAAAACAATTCTATTATTGATCTACATTTGGATTTCCACATATTATAAAATTAAATTAAAATACTTCCAATACCGAATGTCTGAAATACATCTGCCATAGCACTGCCATAAGGACTAAGAAGACTACCGTGCATGTTGATTGCTGTCATAAGTTATTCAAAAATGGAAATAAAAAATAGTTAACTAGCAATATCACTCGGGAAGGTGATTTTCTGATTTCCTGTACTAGTGAATACGTGTTTGAAGATACTCAGGTATAGGTGATGCTTACAGTTCAGTTAAATTGTAAGATATAAGTATGAACAAACCAAGCGTTCTCATTTTTCGAATACTGTGATCAGATTCCTTCCAGCATTTATAAGGTTGGCTTTAAGATACAAATCAACAACAAAACCAAAACAGCCCAAATAGCACATAGAAAACAACAATAAAATAAATAAATAATAATAAAATAACGTGTATAAAAGCTAAAAATGTAGATGACCATTTTCTGTCACTGTACTGTTTTGTAATTGTTTTCTGTTTTGTCTTTTTCTCCTGAAGTGTTAACTTCTAAAATACTATATACTGCTTTTTTTCTTTCTTTCTTTCTTTCTTTCTTTCTTTCTTTCTTTCTTTCTTTCTTTCTTTCTTTCTTTCTTTCTTTC
>JBAMHW010000015.1:7399619-7411598 GCA_037177495.1 Rhadinocentrus ornatus | reverse complement strand
CTTTCTTTCTTTCTTTCTTTCTTTCTTTCTTTCTTTCTTTCTTTCTTTCTTTCTTTCTTTCTTTCTTTCTTTCTAGAAGTTTGTCAAGTGCTTTCTGTTTTTTGTGTTTGCTGTTATTTGTGAAATGTCTATTTTATCCCGTCTCTCTGCAAAACAAGGCTTTACTAAAGATTTGTTCTCAAGATCCATTAAGATTTTTTATTTTCCCAAATAGTTTTTTATCTGTTCAATAAAAACAGATAATATGCTTTTGGTGGCGCAATATGCGTCAAAATTCAAGAGGATCTTAAACAGTCCGCGTGTTCACATGACGTCACTATTGTTTACTTTTACCTAAACCACGCCCTCTGTTAGCAACTTGTAGCTAGCTCGCTACCGAGGAAGGCATATCACCGAAGGATCTTCTTCTGACACCACCCTGAGTCAACGACTGTCCACTCGTTCATAATTCTGTGAGTGAACGATAGTTCAACGTCTTGTCGACACATGTTGAGCGTATATTTAGTTTAACAGCACAGCAATTGTAATATTACTTGGTGGTAAAAAGAGAGAAAAACGTTTGCCGTGGGCTAGCGTCAGGACTGCTGCTAGCTTTTGTTGTAGCTGCTCTTAACGTGAATGCCAGCCTCAATGTTGGCCAAAACTGTTCTTTTTACGCAGATCCTTAAACATCACAGTTATACAAAACTAGACTGTCTACACAGTTAACATTTTAGAAGTATATAAATCACGTTTTCTGTGGTTACGTTTCTTATGTAAGCTAATGGCTTAAATCCTTAATGGAAGTCTCATACTGCGGTTGTTTATGTTAACGGAATCGGTTCAGTTCATAAGCCGTTGAAACATCTTATTGATAACTTAGATAACTTTGCCGTGACATAGTTAACGTTATATCAAGCAATGCTCATTCATAAGTTTAAGTGCGTGGTTGTAGGTGTTGGTTGCGGGAGGATCGGTCGGCCGTGCAGCGCGTTCAGGCGGTAGTTAAGTGTAACATGATGTTAAATTGGGACGAAATAAATTCATGGAACCGAATTTAACCGAACTACACAACCGAAACGAAATTAGACACACTATAATATTTTCATTTCTACCTTTACAGGCCGACTACAACCCGTTCCTTTCATGTTATTTATATTAGATGAGCGCGGGGGCACTAAACACGAAAGCAATGCTTAAGTAAATAGTTTAGGTTGTGCATTATAATCTAAAACGTCGACTAAACAGAAGAGGGTTGAGTTCCTAATAAGCTATCATTGTAGCTCATACATGTAACAACTGGCCCTTTACTGGGTGTAATTAATGTTTATGTAGTGATGTTTTAATATAAGTTTTCCACTGCAACCAAAAATTATACGTAGTCTATTTATCATGGGGCCCTTTTTAGTGAAATTAAATGAAAATATTTTATTCCCGAGGGTAATTAAGAATATGTTTATTGAAACATCAAACTAACTATGAGAAACTGTGTAGGATATAATGCTTTCACCATGTTCGATCTAGTTTGTGTGTGTGATCACCACTTACTATAAATGCATTATAGATGCATTATTATTATTATTATTATTATTAGCATGAAAAGAAATTTGTTTTTTGTTTTTTCAGTTCTTGGAAAAAAATCCAAATTACTGGAAATTTGACCTAATGGTAAAATTTAAAATTTATATAAATAAAGAAATAAAAAGTGGGCATACTAAAGTGCAACTGAATAACATTTGTATTATTTGCACAATGCAACTGATAAGGAATTGGCACAGAATTCCAAATTCACCCTCCTACCGCTGTAAAAAATGTCTGCAGGAAACTCTGCCCTTTGTCTTCCAAACTAATCCTGATCCTGAGAGCTAAAGTAAACACTGGAGACTTCACCAACAGCTGCCTGTTTGTTGCAAACAGGTTTAGTTTAAGATTGCTGGAATTTTTAACCATGAAAGTTATGTCTTGTGTCTGAATGACACAACACTGCAGTTAGACATAACTTTGAATTCAGTAGTCCTCTGTTAGTCATTTTCAAGTTTCCCCTTTTTTTAAATGTCTTTATTTTTTTTAAAAATTTGTTTAATCTTTTATTTTGTTTCTGTCTAGCTACCTGTTCGTACTGTTGTGGTCATGACTTTATCTAAGTATATACAGTCTAATCAGATGTTGTCTAGCAGTCTCAGTCGCGTCTTTTAGATTGATTTGATTACCAGAATAATCTCAGTATATGACTTGGCAATGCTGACAGTACTAACAATTCCCTTAAAGCTTTGCTGGCTGTTTTATTTCAGGCTTTCCATGTAGTTTTCCATCTGCTTATGCTATTTGTTTGCCTACTTTATTTACCTTTGTTTATGCTGTGGAGCTTTTTACTCAAACACTCCCAGGCTGTATACATAAAAGCCTACTTGTGCATTGTACTACCTGCCACAGTCATTTATCGCACCACCTGGTTAATGGTAAATTGTTCCAGAAGGAAGATATGTTTGCACATAAACACGGACCCAGGGCCCTTGTGTTTACAGTAGTCATGGCAGCACTTGGTTATTCAACAAATAGTCCTAACATCTTCCTCTCTAATCGAGGAGCATGTTTGTATTAGTGGGTAGGGCTATAACAGTGAAGTCTTAACTTTTAGGACTGTCGCTTTTACATAAGAGATTATTGACTATTGTTAAATCCTTTTACAAGTGTTGACGTCTTATGACCTTTTGAAGTAATAGCTTTGTTGAAAGCAGGTGAGCAGCAGTACTCTGTGTGTCTGTTCCCTGAAATCTGTCACAGTGCACCGCTTCATCCAGCTGCTTTTGTTTACCGTCATTTCTTCATTGCAGGTCAGTGAAGTCCAGATGCATGAGTCTCGGTCAGAACCAGCAGGCCACACCATTCAAGCAAGTCAGACAGAGAACAGAAATCATACTGAGAATGAGAGTCGACTGAAGAGTGGCCAGACTCCTCCTCCAGAGGTGCCCAGGGTCAGTCATTTTCAGCTGTGTTTGTTCAACACATCAGGGTTAAATTCTTAAAGCACAAAAGTAATTTTAAAAGATATCTTTATAGACCAAACAGTTATGTGGTTTAGTTGCTGTAGAGGTGCATCTTAGGTTATATTATAGGATTATTTTTCCTGTTTATATTGCAATATTGTTATTCTGTTAACACTGTTTAGTTGTCAAATATACCCATTTGTCATCAGTGCAGCTGATGCAGCTGCTTTTCTTTCATTAAACTGTTTTCCTTATTTGAATTTTTTTGCACAGCTAGTGTACTGTCATTGTTACCACATACTTTCTTCTCAGTATTCATGAAAATCACAGGTAGATGGTGATATGTGCACACAGCTTACTCCTATAGGAGAATTTGAGCTACATGGGTTTATCTCTAACATGTAAAGGTATTCCTGTTCCTTTCATTCTACTTGTTTCTGTTTCTCATCACCTCAATCCTTCATATTTATGCTGAAGGGGGAGCACAGGGATTGGGGGGGGATGTGATGCTGAGGTTTAGCAGGGGAGGGGGAGAGCACAACTCCTGCTGCGTGGAGGGATCAGTCAGTGTTATATTGTTAGTTTTGTTTACGCTCGCATCATGTGGGTTTGGGAGGCAGTGGTAGATTTTTATTGTTGCTGAGTGGGATTTATCTTTTTCAGTGCCCAGAGAAGCCTTTCAATGGAGACTCTCAGGTTTGTCTGACACTTTATTTGTTCTGTTATTATAGTTTTTAATTGCTGACTTTTCTTTAAATTGTTGTTTTTTTTTAACTGTCTGCTTATCTAAAATGTAAATCTGTGTCTGTATTTCAAAAGTCATGTAATGTCTTTGTTCTTGTGTAACTTGAAATTTTTCAATTTCATTTAACTAAATCGTCTGGATTTGTCACCAAGTACATGTGTTTTTGTTCAAGGCACGCTTTCTTAAGTCACTTTTACAGCATTTTTAGTAAGCGTTATTTCTGGTAAAGGGAGGCCTATTATTTGTTTTTCCATGCAAGTTTTCAGCTTTTCTATGGGCTGTCAGTCATTTCTCACAAAAGTTCACAAGACCAGTCTTGCGGGAACAGATCTGTGTTTACACTCAGTTGCTCACTGGTATGACTTTCAACAATAACAACAACAGAAGATGTTTGGACTTGCTGGCTGCCATAGCAACAGGGATTAGGCAGAGGCTGTTGTTGTGTTGATGGTGTCCACAGAAAAATAAAGGGGCCAACTGGCTTTCTCTATGGGATAGACCTGTTTTCATTGCTTTGGTGGCCATTCAGCAGCACAGAGTTTCATAAGAAAGAACAAACTCTGAGGTAGTCAACTGTTATTGTTAGCCCAAAGCCTGTGTGAAATTCTCTGTCAGTTTGTTTACCCGATTCAAAACAGGCTCTGCCTTGGAGAGAAATGTTTGTTTGTGGTTCAGACCTTAATTAAAATACGAATCTCAAGTTCTGTTTTTGTAAACAGGCTCTGTGTGCTTTTTATTCATTATTTATATCTCTGTGCCATTTTGATTTCTCTGTTTATGTTTACCGTAAACATCCCTTGAGCTGTGAGGCTGACAGTGTGGGGGGGGGAGGGTGTGGTTAATTGCTGCGTGTCTAGCAGAAGATGATGTTGTTGTTGTTTTCGTAGTCCTGTTTGTTGTTGTTTCAATGGAGATATAATTCCCTTAAGCCATCTAGGGCTGTTGTTGTTTTTGTGTCTCTGCTGCTTTTTTATTTAGCCGAAATGGCTGTAGAGTCAGTTCTGTTTGCCAGACTGACAACTAAAGCCAAAAATAATCATTAATACTGTGAGTAGCCATGAATAATTTCTGAATATAGAACAAGGTATACAGGACAAGAGCTGCAACAACTAGCTGATAGATTTAGTTGATTAAAAATATGAAATCTAGTGGAGGCTTACATCTGTAATGTGAGGATTTACTGCATCTTTTTTCTTTACATAGAAGCAAATTTAACATGTATCTTTTAGAATTGTGAAAGATGTATTAGGTTTTTTCCATCATTTTTTCCCAAATAGAAACTTATTAATAGAGACATTCATTTTCCAATTAATTCATAATTTGACTTTTTTCAGTGATATTTGTGCTGCTCTGAATCACTGCATGAGCAAATAAAGCTGAAACAATATTGCAGTGAGAAAGTCAGCATTTTCTCATTTAATAAAGGGGACAATTAGGAGTGAGAAAACTATTTATTAGAAAATAACCTGTGACATATCCAGGCAGTTGGTGGGTGGACAGTGAAGTTGTTAGTTTTGGCTCTTTAAAGGAGTATTTTTGACAGTTTGACACTTTATATATTTGTGTCTTTGGCTTCATGCTGAGTTATTGCCTGTTCGCTGTTCACTCTCTGAACTTTCATAACTATAGTCATGGTAAAGATTGAGGGAAAATGTGTTTGCATGTTTTCATATGACACCCCTGCTGTAGATGCTCCATGCATTATTGCTTTTAAATGTACATTTTGCTATTTCAATGTATTTTCTGTTAGCAACATATAAAGGCCCATATATGACTAAGTGGTCTGTCTTCTTCCACACCTTTAATTTTATGTCCTAATGTTTGAACAAGGCAGGAATACATCATTATAAATCCTTTTTCTTACTTTTAAATCAGAAGAGTTAGACCAGCAATAAATCTCACAAAACATTATAATGAGAGCATGCACATTTTTCTTTCTGTGTGTGTTTAGATTTCACAAATGGGCTTCTGTTGTACAGTAGGAGAGCCCCTTTGAGCTTGTTTATGTTAGTTTTAGTTGAACTTTGGATTTAATTATATTGGAGTAAAGTTACACCGCTGCAAGTAATGTTAGTTGTATCCTGCCACTCACAGTAAAATCCTGTGTAAAGTGTTTCTCTTGAACATGTGATCTTTTGAAAGGTCCAGATAAGTGCAGTATACAACCAGGAAAGCGCTAACAGAACTGTGTTGCTGTGTATGTTTTGTTTGCATGGCCTCTTCACCGTAGAAGGTGTCCACACACAGGACAACCCACATACTCTGCATTGTAGACTTTCTAAGCCTTTTACTCTTTTGTTTCTGTTTATAGATTTTAACCTTTTTTCTATGCTTCTTCTTTTTGTAAAGGTTCCAGTGTCATTGTCAATGATGACCCCACCAGCAGAGGCTCTAAAGCAGTTACAGCAGACACCACAGCAGCAGGTCCTCAGTCCTCAGCAGCTCCAAGCCCTGCTGCAGCAACAGAAGGCACTCATGTTACACCAGGTAATGCACGCCAAGTGTTTGTCTTGTTCTGCAAGGAATACGATCTCTTTTTTTGCTTAACTCCATCTGATAAACATGTTTGCAGCAACAAATTCAAGAAGTCTTCAAGAATCAACAAGAGCAGCTGAATATGCAGCTGCTGCAACAGAAGAATGCTGGGATTGTTAGTCAAGAGGTAACTTTAGTTTTATTTTTATCTGCTCATGAATACTCGGTCTCTACAGAAATATATAGGTTACGTAACAAGAAGAATCAATACTGGTATTTTGGAGTCAGTAGCACTAAGGGAAATATTTTGATAAGATCAAGTCCAAACCTCCTTTTTGCAGGTTTGATTATTTTTTCTTTATAAATGCAAAATGTAGAATAAAAGTAAATGTTTGTTTCCAGCCACAGGTTTTTTTTTTTTTTTTTTACTATTCTTGGATGATTTCTCATAAAGTAACAGATTTAGGAATTTACCCAACTGATGCAACTCTTGCAGCTGACAGCCCAGCAGATAGCCATCCAGCAGCAGCTCCTTCAGGTGCAGCAGCAACATCTCCTCAACCTACAGAGGCAAGGTCTGCTCTCTGTGCTTCCCACCAACCCTACTATGGCCCCAGGTATGCTGTGTCACAGATTTTACCCCACAGTTGTTGCATACTGTATGTTGTTCTGTAGACAGAAAACTATCAGATTTTTTTTATTGTCTTTTTTTTAACTATTTTTTTTAGCCCTTGTCTTAGTTGGTTGGCCCACTTTGCTTGGACACTTTTCTGGCACCATTAAAAATGACAGTGGTTAAGCCCCTCTTTGTACAGATCTGAATGCTTCAGTATATCTGCAGCAATTCTCCTTTTTATATGTGGGATTGTTAAGAAACACATCTTGCAGAGAAATGACATCTTTGAAAGGTTTCTGCTCAGCTGTAAACTCTTCTGCTATATTATAATAAACTGCAGTAAAACCATTGGAGCTCCCTCTATATGCTGTTTCTTAAATGGTGACAAACACATTGTTTTACTTCTCAGATCCTTATATTGGGTCCCTGAGGAATATAAAATTGAATTGAAGGCCATTGATATTGTTTGAACCCAAAACAATTAGCATAATCAGAAAGTGTTGGACTAAAGTTTGCTTCAACTATAGAACACTTAGGAAACAAGCTTTTTTTTAAAAATATGCCACACTTATTTTCTGAAGATCATTATGCACTTAATTCCAATTTATTAAACATGTTTTTACTTCTATTTATATGTTCAATTTATTTTCTGCAACTTTTACTCCTTGGATTTAAAATTTGCATTTATTAAATTATTTAAATGCATGAAATTTATTTTTCTTTATTGTTTTAAATGTTTTTTTTCCCTCTAAGCTTGATGTGAGGCACTTTGAACTGGCCTTGCTTTCCAGGATGCCTGGGCAAATTTTATATCTAACTAATTTGACTGACAAAGCAAATTGGCTCATGCAAATGTAGCATCCCACTGTTTTGACCACGTATATGTCTTTGTGTGTGTGTGTGTGCACTTTTAGGTTGTGAGAATGGTAGCATCTTCTCTGGCGGAGACATTAGAGAATCTTCCGGTCAGCAGTCCACCATCAACGGTCATCAAACTCTTCTGAAGAGGAAAGAAAGGTTTGAAATTTACAGTCTGATCCAAGCTGTAGTCTAGTTTTTAAATCCAGCTGAATCTTTTCAAGTTCATTATTTTTAAGATTCTTTATTTATAATGACTACTGTTCTCTTTTTCCCCCAGTGGGTCTCTGGATGAAAACATACAGAATAACCATCCTCTATATGGAAATGGCATGTGTAAATGGCCTGGCTGTGAAAGTGTTTTTGGAGACTTTCAGGCATTTATCAAGTGAGTAATGAGATGCATCAAGAATCTGAAGCCGATAATTTATTTATTCAGATTGATTGAAATGAAATTTGAGTGTTTTTGCTCCTAGCCACGATACTGTCATTGCACCCAGCTGATTTCTTATTTCTTTGCAGACATTTGAACAGTGAACACACACTTGATGACAAGAGTACAGCGCAGTGTCGTGTCCAGATGCAAGTGGTTCAACAGCTGGAGCTTCAGGTGTGTTTTTCTTCCATATTATGCTTTTCAAGGTTTCTTTTTTATTTAAATTAAACCATCAAAGGGATGCCATATCTTGGATTTATTAAAAGCAAATTAACTAGACACTCACCGAGTGTTGAACAAGCTCTCTTACAGTAAATGCGTAAATGTTTGCAGTTTGGTTGTTTTTTCACACCAGGCTTGTAAAGGGAAGTGTTGTCTCAGGATGCCTGACAGTGTCATGTAGCACAAAATGTAAATTCAACAGCCTGAATTGCTATTTTGATCTCCCATCTGACACAGCTGAAGAAAGATAAAGAGCGGCTGCAAGCTATGATGGCTCATCTGAAGTCCTCTGAACCCAAACCTGCAGCACAGCCTGTAAGTACCTGCCACGTTTTCTTCACTTAAAATAATGAGTGGTTTGCTCTCTTAGCAACACTAACGTATATTTTTTTTAACCTTCTCCCCCCCTGTTGTTTCCAGGTAAATCTAGCATCTAATGTCTCCTTCTCCCAGGCAACATTGCCTAAAGGTCCTCCTCCTATGAGCCTTTCCCAGAGTGCCACAGCACCATCCACACCCCTCACACCACCCTCTGAATGCCCCTCAGTTCTCACTCCTAATAGTATGTTTACTGGAACCCCCGTACGGAGGCGATATAGCCGCTCTGTGAGCCAAGGTACCTCTGAGTTCATAAAAAAGATCTACAACAGTGGAAATATCTGCTAAGATAAGCATTTATTCCATAGCAACAAAGAAAAAAAAGTCAAAATTCATTCATATTTAACCTAATTTTTAAGAACTGGAAATATTTTTTACTTCATTTACTCTGTGAAATGCTGATGGTTCGTCTTTCCACAGACATAATTGATAATAAGGAGTTCTACTTGAGCACAGAAGTCAGACCTCCATTCACGTATGCTTCTCTCATAAGACAGGTACTTTACATGTACTTTACTCTCTTGTTATTGTTGAAAATATTACAAATATAAGTCTACAGTTTTTCTTTCTGTATCAACAGGAAGCAGAACAATATGTTCTTTGTTTTCTTACACGCTTAATGTCTTTCAGGCTATATTTGAATCACCTCGGAATCAGCTGACATTAAATGAAATCTACAACTGGTTCACAAGAAACTTTGCTTATTTCAGGCGCAATGCAGCAACCTGGAAGGTATGAACACGAGATTGTAAACACGAAAAAACAAAACATATATTAACATGATTATATTTACATCTCAGCTCCAACTTTTTTAGTGATGTATTTTTATTTTATTTTTGTTTTTATTTGTCATTATGTTTAAATAAACTTCAGTCAATCAAATCAATCAATGTTTTCTATTCTTGAATGTTGCAGAATGCTGTCAGACATAATCTGAGTCTGCATAAGTGCTTTGTGCGTCTGGAGAACGTGAAGGGAGCTGTGTGGACGGTAGACGAGATAGAGTTTCACCGAAGGCGGCCTCAGAAAGCTGCTGGGAATGGGTATGCACACTTTAAGCCAGAACTCTGTTTAAAATGTTTCTAGAAGTCTGACGCCTGACATCAAATGACTTGACCTTGTAGCTCCACCTCGCAAATATGCACAATGTTTACTGTAAACAAATGTCACACTTTCAAAGGCTGGAAGTTTGCAGTTATGATAAGAAACACTGGGCATGTTTGTGCAGAGGAATTCCGGACAAAGAAGGACATCCAGACCTCATTAAATAAAATATGACTAGCGATCAGATCAGTGGGGGTACTGGGAGGGTCACTGGTAAATTTCTGGCCAAATGGGAACAAACAATAGCTGAACCTGTTTCCATTTGCATTAGCCCAGTTTAAACATATACACAGCTTCAGCTATTCCCCTTGATAAACTTAATCTAGGATTAAGCGGAGGGATTGGATTAAACTCTTTAATTTTTCTGTATTTTAAACAAAAGATCACTTATTTGGTTTTTAATTCGACCACAGATGCACGATTTCTGTGTAGATGAATTAAGCCAAACTTGCTGTTATATTTGTCCTCTGATAGATACCTGTTGAAGAACTCTCAGAACTGCCAGAGTTTAGCTGGGTCTGCACTTCAGGTAAGAGAAATGTATTATTTTAAACTCTTTAAACTTTAAGATACAATGAAATGTTGTTGGGAGATAAAGCTGAAAGTTGGCAGTGTTTGAGACTGCCGTAATATAAATATAATGGCTGAGAATGCCTTTTTCTTTCTTCTCCAGAGTGGTGATCTGGATGTCAGCAGCTCTTTCTACAACCCAGCCTCTCTGGGCAGCATCCCGCTGCACTCCTTGCCTCATGTTCTCCAGGAACAGATGAACGGAGCACTGGCTAATGGATCTGGATACCAGAGTGACAGCAGTGCAACACAGTCCCCTCCACAAGCTTTGTAAGTGTTCCTTTCCAACACATCTTTCATTTATTTTACTGTGCTGGTACTTAATGTAAATTCTGCTCACTTCTTTTATTTTTATGTCCGTCTTTATCACACCAGTATTAAAGAAGAGCAGGAGGATGAGGAGATATGTGAAAATTATCCCTATGAATCTCCAGAGAGTACAGACGAGCAGGGTCACAGCCCAGAGATGAACCAAGATGAAGACAATGGAAGCCCACAGAGATTCAACCTTCATCTCGATCACGTGCCTTCTCTCTGACGATGAGGTCCAAGTTTTCTACTGCAAGGTCGACTCGCTCTCAGCCTGTGTGACTTTGTATTCCAAAAAGAATAAAAGAAATGGCATCTTCTACGTAACCAAACACTCTGTACTTGGGATTTTATTTTTCTTTTGATATTTTTCAGCATTACTTTCTTTTGTTTAATAATTAATTTTTTTTGTTTTGTACAGCTAAATTAGATCACAAAAACACATTTGTCAAACTGTTTGTGATTTTTCTTATTTTATATACATCTCTATAGAAAAGGACCAAGCAGAGAAGCCAAAGGAAAGGGAACACTGATAGTTAGCACTTCACAAGGAACGTTTCCACTCTTCATAGCAGTTTTGTGCTGTGCTGGGGCCACACTACCTGATTTTATTTTAGTAGTCATAATATATAAAGATTTGTAGACAATGAAAATAAAATGTTGCTTAAAAAATTAAAATGTTCACTGCCAATGTGATCTGATATTTGTATTTAAGGTATAATCAATGAGTTGATCAGATGAGCATCTTTATACCTGTTGGTCTTTTTCACATCTTCCATGAACATTGCTAAATTTTGCTCTACCTGAGCTTGTAAAAGTAGATATTTTAGATTTATTGTTCTTGTAAACCAATGCATCTCTGAATAATAAATTCCTCATGATCTATGTGATATAATGTATGTGTCTTTAATGTAGTTTGAATTTTTTACAGGTGGTTAGCGTTCATTAGTCACGGCAAGGCAGTTTATTTGTATAGCACATTTCATGTACAGGACAATTCAAAGTGCTTTACATAAAAGCATTACAGATATTAATAAATAGTAAAAAGCAGCAACAAACAGCAAGAATCACAATAAAATCATAAATTACATTAAAATTATTAAAAATGAGTAGTTACAAAGTTACCGTGCAGAATTCATGCAGAGGTGCATGAGAAAAATGTTTTTAACCTAAAATCTCTACGTTTGGAGAAAGTTTAATCTCCGCTGGCAGTTTGTTCAACATGTTTGCAGCATAACAGCTAAATGCTGCTTCTCCATGTTTAGTCTGGACTCTGGTCTGGACTAGTTGACCAGAATCT
>JBAMHW010000015.1:7372344-7394040 GCA_037177495.1 Rhadinocentrus ornatus | reverse complement strand
GCTGGTGAGCCTTCTTGACCAGGTTGGAGCAGTTGGTTGTCCAGGTGAGGTCTTGTGAGATGTGGATCCCCAGGAATCTGAAGCTGTTCACACACTCTACTACTACTATTTTAGTTAGTATACTCTGAAAATGTCATCCTTCTTTGTCATAAATATTTAATTTTATATATATTAAGAAATATTTGAACTGTTGCTGTTTAAAGCGTGAACTGCTGCTAAATCTGTTTATTTGTTTAGTGCAGGGGTCGGCAACCTTTACAATCCAAAAAGCCATTTTTCCCTCAGCCAGCTAAATAAAATTCGTTAAGAGCCGTAAATGTTATAAAACCTTTCGAAAAAAGACAACTTATAATTTTTGAAAAAAAATCTACTGCATGAAAGTTGTCATTTTTGAAAAAAAGACTTTTTTTTTCTATTTAGGTTTTATAATGAAATAAAACATAAAACTTTTGCAGTTGGCAGACTTTCTTCGAAGGGATGTAGATATTTGTGAAAATTAATGTAAAAAAAAACAACACAAAAAAACCCACCCATAGTTTCCAACCTAATGACAAGAAAAATAGATTTAAAAAATACATTACCGGTACTTCTAGTGTCATTATGTTGTGGAAATTCAATTCATAAAATAAAAGAAAGGTTACTGGGAAACCAAACACACAACCTCTAACAATGTCCAAATAAATCTTTTAATGTCTTTAAGGAGATAGCTTTAACATTAAGTACCAATGAGTTTAACTTCACTAATCTGAAAACAGTTGGTACAGTAACTATTACAACATTCATCCCATATAAACTTTAACAACAACATTGCAGAACATTGTAAGAACCACAGGAATGAGAATTTGCAGGCAAGATTGAAAACTGAGTGAACATGATTCTCCATTAGTGGTTTACCGCTAGTGTGCTACAACTACAGTAAAAGTAATGGCTTCTATATATATTACCACAATGTGTAATGCTATTTGTTCTAAACAGTCCTATTTCAGGGCTCATCTGTTCTAGCTTCAGTAGTTAACAGGCCTGAGTTTTTATTAAGGCTCAGTTCCTGGAGTGGTCGCCACTATCTATAGTGACTAAACGTTCACTTATTTTTTAGCAGCTTTCAGTTGCATAGCACAGATTTAACTAGTAGTCAGAGTTCGTTCCACTAACTGTAACTCTGTGAGATGCAGGCGAAAGGGTAATTATTCATTTTTTGTTCTACTTTTCTCAAATCTTTTCTCCATATTTCAAATAAATGCATCATGCTTCATATTGCCTTTAAAGCTGTAGAGACACCACAATTAAGCAGATTAGACACTCATGTATATTCTTATACAGCATTGGGATTGTGGGATTTTCATTTTGGTGCACATTTTGGAAGTTATAACTGTGAACAACAGTCATACTAAATCTAAGGATACAAAATGTTCATTAAAACTTTAGGAAGAGATAATATAAAATTCACAGCTACAACATATGGAATTCCAAAGTGTTACAAATAAAAATATACTGGTAGTGATAAAAACAACAACAAGAAAAAAATAAACAAAACAAAAAAAACAAACAAACAAACAAAAAAAAACAACACTTACTATAAGCCAACAGCTATATTGACCACTCTGGTACCATGATGCTTTCAGGATGTTTAATACCTTCATGGAGGTAACTATCTGCTGTTAGCCTCCCAAAAACAAAACAACAAACATTGTTTGTCTTGAATACTGATAGGTTCACAGATATTTCTCAAGCTTAGATGGGCCAATAAAGACTGAAAAATCCATATGTCTTAAAAAAGAGAACAAAGCACTAAAAACAGCTGCACTAATAATCATCAAACAAGTACTTTGCAAAACTGTAATTTTTATTTCAAGAACAGAGCAAAGCTAAAGCATCAAACACATTTAGACAACCATGACCAGTTCACAGCTCAGATTGTTCTGTATATTTTCTTACATTGCCCCCAAGTTGAAGCTACTGGCTGCACATCTGTGGTTGGAACTGAGCAAAGTAGTCTTACAAATTTGAGTCTTTGCTGCTAGCTTTAGCATTTAGTCTAAAGGCTGATCCGTTAGGCTAATTGCTAAAGCTAGCATGCAAAAATGCTCACAAAGACAAATAAGAAGTGAGCGAACCAAGCATAAAGTAACACAGTATTCTAGTATGTGCTTGTCAGCAGTAAACAAGAAAGTAAAACGAACAGTTTTATAGTGTTTTGGGAATATCTAAAAGTAATTGAGACACTGAAATGAGTTAATAATTTCAGTGTCTGAGGGAAAATTAAGGGACAAATCCTTAGAGGAGCCTTAATTTCTGACCCACATGAATGTATTAAAAAGTTTTTAAGAAATGTTTTTTTGCTGGTCAGACCCAAAGGGGAGGACACCCCAAGTCCTTATTCCTCCCCAGCTAAATTCAGTTGAAAAGACAGAAATGATAGTTTAATTACATCCGTATTTGGTCTAAAAGTGAAAGGTGAAAAGCTTTCTTAGTTACAACATTGAAAGGGCATCAAAATTATAACAAGTCCAATTTTCAACATTTTTGGCCATTTCTGGAACATGTTACAAGGACTAAACAAATCAAAGTTTTCAATGTAGTTTTTAACCTAAATGAGGGCCAAGATGGGCTGAGCCAATTAAGCCCTAAAGAGAATAAAAATCTCCAAAGATGTCTGTTTATTGATCAGAACAATCTATCCTACATGCATCATGTTACCAGGGCCACAGACAAACTCAATATTAGCACTGCCCGTCCAACAATGGCTGGTGTAAGCTGCAGCGTTTCACAAGGTGAACGTCATCGGTCTGCCATTTCCTGGCAGTGTGGATAACTTTGTGGTTCAAAAAAATGTTATTAAGAAAACAAAAGTGGTATAGAATTTCATTTTTGACACAGAAATCAAATAAAGCAGCCAAAGAAAATACATTATTTCCAAATTTTAAATCTAAATCTTGATATCTAATCTATTATATTCAGATATTATAACTGTCTGATTTAATATTAAACACTTTGGAATTCCACTATAAAAAAACCCAACCTTTTTTTGTGGTTTTTACATTTGAGAGATATATACCTATGCAGTATATTTAGGAGAGTTATCTCATGTGGACAAAATTTTCTCTCCAGCTGTTCTCTGCGGGATCTCGGCACCTCGAAAATTTATAAAACACAGAACACCATTAACATCAATAAAATACTGTATCATTTCTCGTACATCACAATGACAACAAAAGCAACTCTAAGGCACTTAAATGAAAAGGTAATTACATTGACACCATTTTAAACTACCCCATAAAAAAGATCACCATTTCAAGACAAGATGCGGCTTTACAGGCACAACTTTAACCGTTGCATAGTCTGACAACATAGAGGCTGTGCTGTATCCGGAGGTTTCAGTGAACGACAGGTAGGTAATAATAAGCCTTTTGCAACAGCGGCAAACAAACTGCGAATATATATAGCAATGCTGTAAAACAAAGAATCTACGGTCTTGTAAATTATTATGTGTGCATTTCACAAGCCAAATACAGCAGTTCATTTATGCTTTAATAAAAAAAGGCAAACAAAGCCACGTTTCAGTTTACAGAGCTCATTCCAGTGTTTTGACAATGTCATGCATTTCATTCAAATTCCACAAGCAGTCTCCTTATACTCCTTGGCATTATACATTTCACACAATGGAAAAAAAGACCCTGAATGTGAAATGTTACTGAAGTGGTATAAAAAATAATAATTTAGAATAATAATAATAAAAAAAAGTTATTTAATTTTTGCTGTATGTTAAATTATTTTACCATATTTGTGTTTTTGATTAGCCCAGGAAAAAAACTGAATTAATTAAATTAAATTTTCTTACTTTTGCGTGTTAAAGTAAAACAATATTTATAGAATTATGTACCAATGATCAGATCCATCATATCAATAGTGACAGCATCCTCATGTATCCTTTTTAAAACATATTTTGAGACTTCCTTAAATTTATTTTTTACATATTCTGGGAACAAGGTTGGATCAATCGGATCTTTGTGGTTAAAGGAGTGAAGTGAAACTTGACCTTTGTGTTGTGATTGAGCTGTTTTTTTATCAAGACACTGAATAAAATAAAAACTAAAATCATCCTTGCAAGTGATTAATTTGTGCATTTTAATCATCCTGAGGGTGATTTATGTTTTAGTTAACCTCTCGGGCTCTTTTGATTGCCTCATTTTAAATTAAATTTAAAGGGGAAGTCCTGTAGGTATAGATACATAAATAAGTTTAAATTTACAAATGATTAATCTGTCAAGCAAGGAAATATCAACTGGAAGACTGACAGAGACTCAGCTAACAGTCAAACATGTGCGTAGCAATACGACAATGACGCATACACATCTTAATAAGGCATTGGCACATTCAAGTTCAATCTAAGACACAAAGAGTGTAAAGCACTAAAGTAATAAATATTTTTTTCTATTATTGCTATTGATTTAAAAGCAGTGTTCATCTCACCACAAAATATCTACACATCTGACCATGATTTATAATTTCCCTAGATTCTTTGGAATCAATAGAAAAACACATAATCTAGTCTCTATCCAAAGATAAATGCATATTTTTAAATATAAAAACTTCTATCTTTGTAAATCATTGTCATCAAAGTTTTGATTAAAGCAAGCACTTTAAAATCAGTCCTTGAAATTAAGGCTGAAGGCTTCAAAAGACATAAACAATAGAAAAAAAGACTAAAAGAAAGAAAGGGAGGGTACAACACATGTAAACACAGGTGGGTCGAAAAATAAAATACAACAAAGAGAAGAAAGGCCGTGTTAAACACCACACTTGCAGGATGGAGTGGGGGTGGGGGGCAGTGTGAAGATGCAGGAGAAGGTGTCTTCCACCAGAGTGTGCTAACAGCCCTGCTCATTCTCATCCATGCTGACACTGCTCTTGCGACTGCTGTCCTTTGAGGTGTCTGGGGAGACAGACGAGAGCAAAGGGTCCCCCCCTCTCACCGGTGATAAGGTGTCTTCCATGAGGATGTCGTTGAGTTTGGAGCCGGCTTTGCTGTGAACGCTGTAGTGGCCGTCAGGGAAGTTAGAGTGGCCCTCATTTAGCTCCAGTGTGCCGGGCTGCTCAGGAGTGCAGGCTGGGTGGTGTTGGTGATGGGGCTGAAGTGTGTAAAGGTCTTGGTGACAGTCCTCCAGAGCAGGCTCCTGTTTGATGGTCCTCGCCCCGAGTTCAGCAGAGCAGAGGGTTGAAGATGTGATGGCAAGACCGTGAGCTCGCGCCTGCATCTCTAATTCCTACAAGCCATGGACATAAAAACACACAGTAACACACACATTAGAAAGTACGGAGGTTTATTGTCATAATGTCTCTCCTTCATCCCCACGTTGTCTTTTGAGAGGATAACTGATCAAGAAAGTCTCCTCAAAACTCCAGAAACTGAACTCATGGCCTTACTCCAATCTTTGCTATCTGTTTAAAGCTCCTCCCACAACTATAATTATACAGAAGCTTTATGTGCTATATAAACTCAAAATTGGATTAACTACAGCTGCAGCTGTGAGACTTTGGCTGCTGTTGGCAGCTATTAACAATCAACAGTCATTCATTGACTGTTTCCACTGTAAATCTATTAAAACATCCAAAACAACCATGCCACAATACATTTAATACATCTGGATCAGAAGATCTGAAAGCTCAAAATATAATTTATCATAATATAGTTTATAGTTAAGCTGCTTTGTGTTTGCTTTACACTTTCCACCACACAATCTCAGCTCACAGGTATGTGCTCACACATCTGCATTTGTAGATGCAGCTTCATGGTGCACAGACGTGTGACTCAGTAAAGTCTCCCATCATGGACTTTTTTTTTCTAAAGCATGAATCCAGGCCCTAGATGAGATGAAGAAGTGTTGTTTTCTTTTACCACTTAAGGATCTCTTTGCAGAATGATTCTAAAAGTCTAATGATAGTGTAGTAATGTCAGTTGACTTGATACCATTTCAGGTACATGGGGATTAAAAATAGGCCAACATGTTTCACATCTTTTTACAGTTTCAAACATCATATTACTGAAATTAAAACATTACTTTGATTCTTTGACTCTACCAAAATCTTTACCTGTATCCTCAGCATCAGATGTCGGTTGGCATGCTCCAGCTTTTTCTGACGGTTCTCCAGCTCTTTGGCCCTCTGCTGTTCCCGCTGCAGCCTCCGGATGTAGTCCACTGATGCCTTCAGGATGGTGCCTTTATTCCAGCGCATGTCTCTGAAAATCACAGAGGCGCCATTTTTTTTAACTTTACAACAGTTTCTAAGAACATACGTTTTAAAATCAGACAATCTGCACTCTCATTTCCAAAATTCTCAACAAAGCAGAGTGCAGGATTCAGCGAAATCTTGTGGCAACGCTGCAGATATCCAACAATAATAGTTGCCTTATCTCTGCTTCTAAATGCATAAGTAAATCTATATTGGCTGATAAAAAACCTAGAAAGGGCAGGAGGCCAGTGTATTGCGTGTGTGTTGTGGGATAGTGTTTTTCATTTGATAAAAATCAAACAGCTTTCATAATGTGGCTGCTGGATTTCTGGAAGTCTGTACTAAAGTGACATACTGTCTATTCAGTACCATTCTGTTGTAGAAACAAAAGACATCAGAGAATAATGAGAAGGGAACAAGGATTATAGTCACACTAGAGGCCACAGAGGTGAGTCATAAGGATGACACTCAGCACGCAGAGGAATCAAATGTTGCAGAGCAATTTTTGTAAGAGTAAAATCAATCTTCCCGAAACAAAATGGGAAAGATCCTACAGATCCAACTTCTCCGCAGTTCCGCTACACTGTATTATGGTGTCTTCAGGACAATCACTTCAGATCTCATAGTCTGGATATTACATTTTAGAACTAACAGACACATCAGAGCAGATTTCTCAGAATATTTAGTAACCACGTCAACAGTTATGGTGAAACCAAGAGTAACTAAACTTGTTAACCTTTGTTAACCTTAATTGCTCCTGATAGGTTGTGGTTGAGCGCCCTGTATGGCAGCTTCCACCATAAGTGTGTGAATGTGTGTGTGAATGGGTGAATGTGATGTATAATGTAAAGCGCTTTGGGTAAAAGCGCTTTATAAATACAGACCATTTACCATATTAAAATTCACACGTCATCTTTGAACAAGATATGGCGATTAAATCATCAAATAGTTCAGCTGAAGCTAATATGAGAACTCGAGGAGTTACATAAATCAAATGTGTAGCTTCAGATGTTTCCCCAAACAGGTTATGCATTCCACATTATGCTGACAGGGCCTTTTTGCTGTGTCATTCTTGATCGCATTTGTCCTGACTTTTGCTCATAAGTCATCACTCTTGAAGAAAATGTTTGACTTACGGATCACTGGATTTTGGAATCAAAGTTCCCAATTCCTTGATTCGATCGTTAATGTTAAACCGTCGCCGTCTCTCAACTACAGAACATAGAAAAGAATTAATATGTATTAAGGATTATTTCATGCAACACTATTTAAAACATATTTAGTTGTTGTTTTTTT
The DNA here is from genome assembly GCA_037177495.1 of Rhadinocentrus ornatus. NCBI lineage: Eukaryota > Metazoa > Chordata > Actinopteri > Atheriniformes > Melanotaeniidae > Rhadinocentrus > Rhadinocentrus ornatus. The sequence continues at coordinate 7,386,513 of JBAMHW010000015.1, read as the reverse complement.
TATAAATGTCAGCAAATAAAAGAACACAAGGGCAATGACCAAATAGCGCTGACATTAAAAAGTCAAGTTTAATTAATTTAAACTCACTCAAATTATGGTTGTCTTTCTTCTGCCTTTCCTTTGCCATGGCTCTTACCTCAGCTTCTGAAAAAAGGCTTAATTAATAACGCTAACAGTCCAGTAAATTTATTTTAAAAATAACTGGCAGCTAACAATAAATTACAAATCCATATATTCTCACATACCCACAGGGAACCCTTCAGGCCTTTGATAGGTGTCAAATTTGCCACAGGATCCAGACTTATCCAGCATATGCATGATGGCCGGGGATTGTGACACTATGTGAGAAATAATTGTGCAAATAATCAACATACCAAAAATTGATACAAAAAACATGTAGAGTGAACATCTCAACACTAAGGAAATATGAGGATATTAGCTGCACAAAGGCCTGGAGAGTGGAACTTTACATAAATTGTTAAAGAACTGATGTTTTCCACTATAGTTCGTTTTTGCTCCAAAAAATAAAAAACAGATATTTTTTTTAGATCTTCTGCAGGGACAGACTGTCATGCCCACCTGAGTATTCCCTTTTGATGTTGGGCAGATTTGCAGGGCAGGAGTTGCTGATGGGCAGACCTTGCTGTGACATGCCCTGAGTACCATACATGTCCATAATGTTAGCAGGCACTGGGATCTGAGAAGAAGCAACAAAGGCAATGCTGGGCAAAGATCACAGGCATGACAGTAAAAGTAGTTATCATGATCTATTTTGTTTGTCTAGTCAGTGACAAACTCTAGATAGTCTATTTCTTAGCTTTTTTTTTTGCATTTACATGACTCCAAAATGTCAGACTATTTCCAGATTGTTGATCATCCTTTAACATGTTTTATTATCCAGTCGTCCTTCATGTTGTGACCTTTCAATGAAGCAATGTGTTGGTCTGTATGCAGGCTCAGTGATGAAGTTGCATCACCACAAACACGCCTGAACGTACCGTGTTTGCCATCTGAAGTCCTGGGTCCATCAGGCCGAGGATATCATCGCTGTAACTGGACTCCAGACTGATAATGTCGTCAATGACATCATCCATCTAAAAACCAGAGGTAAGCCAATGTGTTTAAATGTGTTCACAGAAAAGGAAATGAAGAAACACTGCAGAGCAGACCTCACCTCTTTCTCGCAGTTTGAGTTGAGGGTCAGTAAGGCCATAGGGCTGTTGGGGGCACTGTTGCCCGGCCCTGGCGGCATGCCCCCGTGATCAGAGGACTGGTTGGGGCAGGGCAAGCTTAACACCTGGGAACCAAGCTTTCCCAGGTACCGCTTCACCTGCTGCTGCTGGGAGCGCTGGATATGGTACTTCGTTGGGTTCTCGAGGTGAGTCTGGACCTTGAAGACAAATAATAAATAAAATAATAATAATTAATAACAATACTTGAAATCAAATGAAATAATTATTAAAGCATAGTGGATATAAATACAGCAACAGGAGCTTCAACAGAAATGCTGTTAGTGTAGAGAAACATGCAACATGGACACACAATTCCTAAAAATACTCAGGATTCACATAAGTAACATTATTTTTCTGACATATCGTAACAAAGTTGTCTTTTGTTAGGCTAAGAAACCACTAAATATAGCTCAAAGTCTTTCCAGTGCCCCGTATGGTACAGAACTGACTATGATCTTTAAATAGACTGGATACAACCTCAAAATCCTAAAGTGCATTATGCATCTTTTGCTTCTGACAAAAAAGCTTTTATTTGTCTCTGCATTCCCCCTTTATAGCTAATGATCCAGAAATGCTTCTGCAGGCAGATAAACAAACTTCAGAGACAGCGTTTGTTAAGCAGTAGCAGAGCTGCTGCAATCCAGCTCACATTTAGAAATCTATATTTAAAACTTGCCATCTTTTACCTGAAGTTTTGTTTCAGGGATCAACAAATCCTATAGATAACAAAGTATAAAGTAGGGCTGCAACGATTAGTCGACGTTGTCTACTATAGTCGACAATAAAAAAAGTCGACAACGAATTTACCCGTCAACTACTGCCGACAAAAAACCCCAACCCTACAGAGTAAGACATCGTCTTTTTTCCCTATCTCTGCTGCGAGTTGCACATGCGCAATAAAGTCCGCCAGGGGAAAAATATGGCTGCCGACCATGGAACAAAACGGTGGCAGAGGAAGTTAAAAGTCTGGGATAACTTCATGTGAATATTAGAAAATAAATTAAATACATGTGAGATTTGTAAAGTGGACCTTGCGTACCACGGAAGAACGTCTGCATTGCTCGAACATTTAAAGAGGAGGCACGTCGGACTTTCATAACAACCTCATGCAAGATTTCAAAGCTATAAGTGAAATAAGAGCCACTTAATAATTATGAGATACATAATACGATTGGTCGACTAGTCGTTTTAATAGTCGGTAACTAATCGACTATCAGAATAGTCATTAGTTGCAGCCCTAGTATAAAGTCACTACAGGTCATTGTAAAATATAGGTACACAAAGCATCAGCGCCAATTAGGACGAAGCTCAAATCCTTTTTCAAACCAATGAGTTAGAAATGAGTCTGATTAATGCTGCTTTTAGACATACCTCATAAGGCTGGTATCCAAGCATTTCAAGCATCATTTCCTCGTTTAAGCTTCAACAATTATAAAAAAAAAAAAAGAAAAAGGAAAGAAAGAAAGAAAATATGTGGGTTTAACTTCTAAACGTAGAAGTGCTGTAGTTGCTTCCTCCTCTGCTGTGCCAGAAGACTAAGTAGGAGGAGAGACACATCCAGCTCATCTTTTAAAAAGGCAAGAAAAGCAATTAGCTATGCATGTCAAGGAATCTCAGTAAGCACAATGAGCCTTTTCAAATTTGTGTTGTTTTATGTAAAATCTGTATTTATTCTTTTATGGTGTATCACTTGATGTCAGGATGTGGCACCAACAGTTAGAGTCTTTGTTTTGCAGGGCCACCTCTTTAACTGAAACTTGCCTGGGGCTGTTGCTCTGCCCCATCCACTTTTTAACCCATGTGGATGCTTGGCGTGCGTTCCCAGTTCAGTGCAGCACAAAGAATGAAGTCTGTTTCATCTTTGTTTGTCTGCAGCTCACATCTCCTCGTGTCTTGAGATGACATTTCTAATCTGCAAGAACATGCGTCTCGAAGCTAATGAATAGCAGTCTCAGCTACTCTGCTTTTTTGAACTGGTGTATTTGTTGCACAGAAGCCCAGAGGACCCGGGTTTACTGACAGAACTGAGGAGGTCACAGGTTCTTGACAAACTCCTAGCAACCTCTGACATTTCCTCTCCCTAAGTAGAAACTCCTAAAGTACTTCATTACACAGTTGAAATAATAAGCTTGATTAACATAGTTCAAAAGCAACTAATTTAGTCTTATAAAAAAAAAATACTGCTGGATTCTTTGTTTACAATGTGCAATCATGAAATGTTACTTTGGAAATGAGGATTCTCATGCAGTAAACACTTCTAGGTTCACCTATACACTCTAATGTAATAAAATAAAACTGCTCCATCTTATATGGGGCCCATCATGGTCATGTTTTAATGTAACACTCTCACAGAAGCGTGTCTAAATGATATGCTTTGAATCTGAGGTTACAGTTTAAGAAGTGTTGTGCTGACCACATTATACTTAGGGATGTTTCCAATGACTATAAACTGCCTCTTTGTGTTAACACGGGGAGAAAAAATTAGTGGCACTTTGCTATGTGAAGAACTCCAGCTTAAAAATAACTGATTTTCCATCATTGCCTTCATAAACTGAACCTAATAAACTCAACTAGTTTACAGTTTACAGGTTTGAAATGAAAAATGAGTTACAGCAGTAGTCATTAATGGAGATCAGGGTGTCAGAGATAGCTTTTGTGTGAAAAATCCTTCCACATCTCAGAACAGAGACTCTTTCAGAGCCTCTTGTCCATGCAAAGATACACATCGCTGTTCTGCATGTGAGCTACATTAACATACTGTGTATCCTGCAGGTATGCTGTAAATTCTCATCACAAGGTTGCTAAGCTGACACCACTGAGGGGGGTGCATTCACGGTGTTTCAATGATTCATTAAGAAGAGTAATATCGAGCTTCAGGCTAAAGAATGTGGTTCATTTCTGTCGATCACTAATAGCATCCTTCAGTCTTTATTTTGTTCTCAGCTTATTGCAACCCTTGTAGTAACTGACATCTTCAGGATCATTTCCTCTATGGCAACTCGGCTCTCTGCAAAACAGTTTTCCGAGCCGCTTCATTTAAAGTCAAATATATGACGACATGTTTTGTACATAATAAACCACACAGGCGCAGATCCTAATAATAGACTTGATTGTGTAGAAACCTAATCCAGAAGGATATACTTGAGCCATAAATGAGTGACCCAGTTATTAGCCATGCAGGTTTAAAGAATGAGTAAACAAACTGAATGTGAATTATTTGATTGATTTTATCCTTCTCTCGTCTTTTTGTTTTCTTTTGAATTATAGCTACTAATAACCACTATGTAATTAAAAATATTTTTGCAAATTAGTTAATAATCTGTTTGTCTTACAAGTAGTAATGGAAAAACAGTATCATTAGAAAAGATTGGTAAATTAAAAAAAAACTTTTCTTTCATTAATTGTTAAAACAAGTGCTGAAGTAGAAAAATCCACTACAGTTATGGCAATAATTTTTGCATTGACAAGTAACTGATGAATAGTTAAATATATGAGCAAGGAGCAACAAAAAACTTCAGCTGTACTGAACTTGAAGTTGGACTGTGCAACAAAATTTTGTCCATTTTCCATTTAGAATATTTTAGGCACACAGAAAGGAGCCAGATGAAATGGCTTAGGCATCTGATTAGGATGCCTCCTGGAGGTGTTCTGGGCACATCACACCCCGAAGAGGATAAGACCCAGGACATGCTGGAACTACGCCTCTCGGCTGGTCCCCCAGCGTAGGCTTTCCTACCTCGAATAAGTGGTGGAAAAGAGATGGATAGACGGTTGGAACTAAAATTAGGTACCCAGGACACGGTGGACCAAACCAAACCCAGTTCTGACACTGTGATTTTATAAAATGTAGTAAAACAGTTCATTAAGTTCTCACAAGTCTTCCATGCCATCTAGCTGTGTATGACAACTAGCTAGCTAACTGTTCCACTCATCACAGAAATGGGTTTTCTTATGGATGCCACAATCTAATTAACTTGACCTTTCTACTTAACCCGGCAAGGGATAATAAGATGAAGGTAAGGGTAATTTTAATAAGAGCAAAATTACAACCTGGTGATAGATATGTTGGAGAGGCTACAGCCAAATCATAGAATCGGATTTATAAACATCATTCAGTGGACTAAAGAGACATCTTAACAGTCTCATACTGTTATAAACTGTATTTAAATGTAGGGGAGATGCACACTGTGGATTGATGCTGTGAAGAGCCAGGACCACACAACAGAAGCTGTGTGCTCTTTTCTGAATACCGAAGCTTCACAAACAACTACTGTCAAAAGACATTTGGAAACCTAACTATGTGCAGAGCTATGGTGATCAAGAGTTGAAAAGACGACTGCTCTTCCTCCTGAGCTACAGCCGCCCAACTTTACAATATTGTTAACTTAGTCTAAGGCTGGAAGATGAAGTAAACATCTATTATCTACAGTAAGCGTTTAGGATTGCACTTGTGAGCAGTTTAGTTCATTAAACACGACTTGGTTGTGTTATCTATGTTTATCTGTTTCCTTTAAGCTGATCTGAGATCTGTCAATCCGGGTATTTAGCAATACTCGTTTTTGTAGGATTTTAAAACATAATTTAACAAAACTGACGGGAATACTTTAAGATATTAAACTTTGATATGACAAAGTTAGAACAAAAGCATTTTAACTCAGATTTTAAGATAAACATCAAATCTGTAATCTTTATTACATTTTATTGATTTGCAATCAATCAAACGTCTTTTGCAACTCAAAATTCTTTCTATCACCAAAAAACAAAGATCATACGAGATAAATGAAACAAGAAAATAAAACTGAAAACACATGAACCGAGTACAAAAACAATTCCTGCCACCAAATTATATCATTTAAATAGTCATATACTTCAATATTCATCTTCAATGCAAGCATTCATCCAAAGAAGTTTTGGTTTCAAGTGACAGTTCTACTTAGCAGTCTGTCAGTTAAGTAATCCAGAACTAAACTTTAGTTGGAGGGGAAATGAATGAATGAATGAATGAATGATCAGTTTGTTCTGCCATGACTTTAACTTTCCAGGTGTTTCAGTTTAATTTAATATGTGCCCTGTACTTCCTGTGTGGTAAAGATATTTTTTTTAAATCAGCTGGTTTTAAAGTCTCTTTCAGTCTGAGCTGCACCAGCAGAACTGTGGTTGTGTAATCACCCTGGCCTGAGCCTTCCACATTCATTTATTAAACCAGCAGAAATGTACATTTTGTAATTTGTCCTGAATCATTTCTGGTATATTCTTCTGCTAAATAACACATTTTTTAGCCAAAACACACTTTACAGCATAATAGGTTTAGTTTTTTAGAATTAAAAAAAATTTTCTATCACAAGACAAAAAAAAAATAGTTTTTTTTATATAGGTAAAGAGGTACTTTTTTCTGTTCTTTTCTGTCCTGAACTGCACAGATTTATCTTTGACCTTTTGGGGGTCTCAGACTCCTTACTTGAAAGGGGCTCCTGTAAACCCACATTTGACAGAGAGATTTGTTGAACACAGACACAGAGCGTGTGTGCGTGTGTGTGTTTCTCTCTTGTTTTTCATACTTCCTCAGAATTGATAGCAGACATTGTCTAAAAATAGAAACAAAAAAAAATGTACAAGTGATTACTGTAGTACTGCCCCATACACTCCTACTCAATCCTACATAGTCTCAGAGTTTGAAAATAGAAACAAAGAGGGCTTTAAGGTCATAATGTGACCAGAATATAGAGGTGCCCCAATGTGAATCAGAACAACTATATGAAGCTGTTTTACAGTACAAGCAGTGTTTGGGTCTCAGACAATTATCAGCTGAAAATGGTGCACTTTGCCCTTTTAAAGCATTTTAGGCTATTTGTTGTCTATATATATATATGTATATATATATATATATACACATATATATATATATATATATATATATGTATATATATATATAAAATGGTTATAAACCATTTAACATTTTGGGGATTTATTCATTGTTTACTGTTAAAACAAAATTTTAGAAGTAATCCTAACAGTTTCTTTCAGCATTTTTGAAGACGTACAATGATGTTTTAATAAAAAATATTTGATTATCAGATTATGTTAATTTAAAATTGCAGGACTATATTAATTAATGCATCACAGTTTTCTACCTTCTTTGCCTGATTTTTATGATATGAACTGTATTCTTCACAGTTTTTATACAACTTATTGAGCAAAAAAAAAGTAATTTTTAAGTCAAAGGAGTAATGGGCTTTGACAAAACAACTAAACTTGTGAACCTCTGTGATCTGCAGTCTCTATTGTTTTCCATCCAGCTGATTTAGTTTCATCCTTGGACTGAAACAAGCACTTGAGCTTTTCTCTAGTTTGTTTTGTCCTCAGGGATTTCCTAAATTATCACACATAATTAGATGATCTCACAGATCCAAGTGACTTCACTGGAGCCCCTTAAGGGCCACAGACTTCATGCTGGAACACCCTGGCCTTGTCAATACAGCTTTTGTTGGAATGAAATAATGTGTGACGAATTTTCCGTTTTTAAGGTAAAAAAGGGACCCTTTTCATGGTGCATTTGGAAAGTGGAGACACACACAGATGAACGTCTGTGAGATTACTGTATCTAAGTTGTATGAAAAGTCTAAACAATGTGGCATCCAACTTAGATTCAGGCATGGTCCAGCATATACTGTGAGGCATCTCAAACATTAATCATGCATAATGTTAGTTTGGGGGAAAAAAGCCAGTGAGTAGTGAAACAGAACACGTATCCAAACTTTCCTTTCCCCAGCTTAACTTTATGTACTCGTCCTAAAGTACACTGTTTGGAAATTAGACATCAACGTCTAACTCAGAGCATCTGCAAATACAGCAAACAAGACAACTTGTTGTTCCCCAGCTCCTTCTTAGCCCCCAACAGGCCAGAGGGCATCGGCAACATAACCCCCAAAGCGTCAGAAAACAAGCACAAAGTGTCCCGCTGTACTGAAGGAGGGTGCAGGGTGAACGCAGAATGACAAATACTGATTTGTTTTTTTTACTTGAATGCTACGGGCATTCCCTGATGGTCCTACCAGGATACATTAACAACACCTCCCCCGTTTGCTATGCAAACTAGAAGAATAGGCCACTTTGTCTAATAGTTAAACTGCTAACGTGCTTTGCAGAGCTTGCAGACAACAACTGTGATGCTAATGTCAGTAGCTACATCTAAACAACCGGTGGTCTTCTCGTCTGACACGACATTAAGTGGAAATTAGCACCTTAGGCTAGGAACATCTGTATGTCTTTAAACGACATTATTGAGTTGAAATCAGCATCAACCGAATGACAAGACAGTGAAGTGGATTAGTTTTTATAAAATCTAAATATACAGCTAATAATAGAAAGCTAATGATAAAATACTAGAGAAAACTTGGCAGTGAAGGCTAGTGGGGGCAGATCAGCTCTTAAAATAACACTTTGTGCTTTGTTTCACAAAGCGATTACACTGCACAATGAAGACTAAATTATTTTAGCACAAAATTTCATGGTAATGTGTTTTTAACTAAATAAAATAGTTCCTATTAAATAACTTTTTGTATCAGCTGGCAAATAGAGAACAAATTAATTCACTTCTGTTGCATACTGGTCACGTGCTACACTGATAGTATGATCTAGAAGTACAGGATAGAAGAGCACATTGTTCTTTTTGTGGCACCATAAGTCCTTTGAGGAAAAAAGAAATCATCAAATCATTTATTTAACCCTTTTAGGAAGTAACCCCAACACAAATTTCAAAGCAGTGTTGTTTTTTTCTCTTTAAATATGCCATGGAATTAAGGCAGTGTGGGCTAATCACAAGCATTCTTCACTGAATTACCGTTCGGTGTGTGGTAAGGCTGTGCTCGCCTTTGTCTTGATCCCTAAACTGATCCCATACTTATTTCCCACAAGGTCAGAGGTCACTTGGTTAATTAAGGGTCCAATCAGTCTTTAGATAAACTCATCTGAGCTTAACGTTTGCACTTTCTTAGGGCCAGCAGCTCTGCCTGGTACCCCTGAGCTTTGTGCGGACTCTGCTAATCTATCCACAGACAGGGGAGCAGGTTAACCCAGCTAAACAGTGCCAAGCTAGAACGGCCTTTTCATTTCAGGACTTCAGTCAAAGAAGAATGTCTGTAAGCTCTGGGCCAAAGCAGAGTAACTACTCTAATTTGATGTATTGTATAGGGCGAGGGGTTCAGGGTGGGGGGCGTCCTAAACCTCTCAAAGAGCAGCAGATTATAGAGAGTAAGTAATGTTTATGCTGCATGGGGAGAGTATTGTTTTCAATGGATGTACTGTATTTGTGCCTGACTGCTGGCCCATGCCACACACATCCAGGGTGATGAAAGTGTGCTGCAGATGAGTTTAACTCAACAAAGATTTCTCCATATCTCACATTTTTACACAGTATTTATTTAAAGAATAAAATCTTTAATAATTCAAAGTTCTTCTTTTTCATTGAGCATGCTAAATGGCTACTTATGATACAGCAGAGAAACAGCAGAGGTTTTCGGGTAGGTGGGGGGCTTATGGGGAGAATTAGTGACTGTAAATTTAGCTGTATTACACCGGTTATTGTGTCAGTTAGCAAAGAGAGATAGCAGAAGTAGTCTTAATGTGTGCAAACTTGTTATAAAACTGAAAACTATTCTTTCCTACCTCTGGAGAAATGGGAGAAGTTTACTGATTTTCTCCTCATTCCAAGAGTCAGAAAAGATATTTGGATGGTTTTCAATAATAAGCATGAGCCCACAAGTGTCTCTTTCCTTGCTTGTTCTAAGGACAGGTTCACAGTCTTGACCTCTACTGCCTGTATAGTGGCTACGCTATCTAACTGCGATATCTAACGTGTGACGTAGCATTATTTACTATCACCTCTGTGGTAGCCGTCAAAAGAAACCAAGACTGGTTCAACGAATTCTGACTTTTTGCCAACTAGGTTTCACATTTGTGTTGACACCTAAGTCAATAATGCAGTCAACTGATAAAACTTTTCCCTTTGAGACATAATAGTGACAAAAAACAGACAAAAGCTTCCTTTGGATTTTACAAAAGCGTCAACCTCCAGACACAAAAATGTTAACAGATACAAGAATATACAGATACAGAGGCAAGAGTCCTGACCTAACCTCCATAGATTGAAGTAACCTAACCACCTGACGATTCTTAACATCCATGAAAGCAGAATAACAAAACTTTGACGTGTTTTGTCAGAACCAGCTAAAATAATCTTAAAACTTGTCTGCATGTGCAAAACTTTCAAAAACAGGACTTCACGGACAGCGATTTTTTTTTTTTTACATGGCAAATAAAATGGTTTGAAAACATTCTCCAGAAATTGTTCTTGCAAAAAATAAACCTAGATATAACCAAAAAGTAGCAAAAGCACAGGAATTCTCCGTCACACATAAACACAATCCTGTTTACGCAACACAACCCAACACACGTCTGTCGATACTTCATTTCAACCTCTCTGAAAAAAGAAAAAACAAGGAAACAGGAAAACTTACCAAAATGTGCTGTTGAAATGTACAGTCAAACACAATGCTCTGAACTTGTACTGTACAGCAAATCTTAACAGTCTCTTGTCCCTTGGACTGCCAGGGAATCAAAGCTATGAAAAGATGTGAATGTAGCTGAGCAAATAGGATTAAAGATGGCTAAATCCAAATGGCTGGAAGCACAGCATGCATTAAAGAGGAATTCTCTCAGGAAAGATAATCCCCATATACGCATTTTAACACACTTCACTCACCCCTATGCTTTTTCCTTTTTTTTTTACACAGACATAGTAAAACCACAACTGCCTGACTGTCTACACACGAGTCACCAATACCTATAAATACAGCGGGACCATTCAGGCTGCAGCAATGACACATACAACTTCCAGAGATGGAACTTCATATTGCTAATTGAATATTTCTCCTCTTTCCTGACTTTAGAAACTACATCTAAGGCTTCTTACCTTGAGCACCTCCATTGGCACCTGTGCAGCAGGTGGTATACTGACAGGGACACTGACATTGATGGCGGGGGTCTGGGTTGCTGTGGTTTGTGGGTACTGGGCGGATTGCTGTCTCTGCCGCTCCCGCCGCTCCTGCTCCTGAAGCTGCTCCCGCATCAGCTGTTGCCGTAGCAGGATGCGTGATGTCATGGCCGAGGAGCTCAGCGGGGGCTTGTTGGAACTGTGCTGGTCCAATGGGTTGCTGCAGGGAGGGGGGCAGATGGCAGATGTATGGTCAGAGAGGGGAAAAGGAGAAAGCCAAAGACCGATTAGAGAGTTTGATGTAAGCAGAGGCCAAAAGATGGCGAGTGATAGTGGAGGGAGGGTAGATTGAGGTCAAATGGGGCAGGAGAGGTCAAGCAAAAGGAGCGCAAAAAAGCTAGAAAAAGATGGAGGGGAGGTTGACGTTAACACGATGGAAGTAAACTGGCAGAAAGGATGACTGAGGGGGCAGAGATCAAAAGAAAGTCTTGTCTGTAGAGCTGCAAAAATTAATCAACTGACTGGCTGGTTGATCTATTTTCGCAACCTGTCATGTCGATTGTTTTCTTTGTCAGTTATTGTCAAGAGCTGTCTCGTGTTTCACAGATTAAACGGTTACACTGACATAAATGGAAGCTAAAATGACTCTCTTATCAATGCACTCGTAAAAAAATTTAAAAAAGCAGAAAAAGAATGGTCATTGAACTCACAAAGGCTTTTTAACATTTGCAGATAATGAACACCACAAAAAGAGGAACACTCGAGAAGAGGCTGCTTCAGTTTTCCCACTATCTTAAATTTAGATGCTTACTCCCCAGACTGAGACCTGCACTCCTAAAATAGAGAGACTCTTCTGAAGCAGAAGTTGTCGGGATGAAGCCTTCATGGAGTGAGTGATCCTTTTGATAAAACCCAGTAAAACGTCTGGCCAATCCAGCTGTGCAGTAATCGTGCTAATTAGCCAGTGCACTCAAAGACGGCTTCGGTCTGCAGCGTATTCACTGGGTGTTGAGCCTTCAACATACCGTAACACTGCTTATATCTCATGGTCTGACACCACACAGACTGAGCTCTCCACCTGATACCTAACAAAACCATATTTTCTGATCAATGTGCAGGATTTAAGGTCCAACCAAATAATAAATGGCAAAAGAAAGACTGACTTTCAGCTTTCTTTGTTAAAAGTAGAGCAGCAATTCGAGTCTCTCAATCTGACAGCTATTTCTTTTTTCTTGACGGTTCCTTTGTACTTTGCAGAGACCATGGAATCAGGTTTAGTGTTCAAATGCTTAATTCCTTTGTCTGTGTGACTTGTGTTTCCTTTCATCTAAGAAATTTCAAACAAAGTCACTGGATCTAATGTTAAAACTCTTTATTTCTACTGCCAGAACTGAAAGATTTGGGGGTTCTTTCTTTTTTTAATCAGCTTCACCACTTCAGATGCATTTGTTACTTCAAACTAATGCAATTCATTATTATTGGACAGTACCACTAATGCTCTGATCCCCAATCCTGGACTGAGGGTTCTGATGAAAATTAGCAGCGGAGTTAATATTTTTCCAATTTTAGCTGCTCTCATTAGCTCCCTGTTAAATCTAAATTAAATTAAAAATTCTTCAACTCACATATAAAGGTCTTAGTGTCCAAGCTCCACTGTATCTTAAAGATTTGTATAGTTCTATACTTTCCTGACAGAGCCCTTCCTAGAGATGTAGAAAGCCTCTCTACTTCTAATATTAGACTTAAAACTTTATTTAGTTTTTGATGAAGCTTATAGAGAGTGCTGGCTTGGGTGATCCTTGGCCATCCCTTTAGTTAAACTGCTATAGGCGCACCTCCCTGTACTTTTCTTTTTTAACTTTTATTCTCCATGTATAATTACGTCATTATCGTTAACATTAATTAACAACTGGCTCCCCCTTCCCAAATCTTGTATATTGCTGAATTTCTGTGATATCTTTGGGTTTTTGACTGTCATTGTTCTACAGAAATCTGTTATACCCATTCATAGATTATTCCATTCGTCACCTTTATTATACTCGTTAACATTTAAAATTTAGCAGTGTTTGAAGATGTTTTGCTGATATGACATACGTGTCTGGGCTTTTGATGCAACACTCACACACAAACAAATCATCAGTTTGAATAGATTGAAATGTAATTAATCCAATATTGATTCATAAAACTCGGAGATCACATTCTTTTTTGTACATTTCTTTTTCTGGTGACAGCAGTGACCCGACTCTCGTGTAACAATGCTCCAAAGACAAATAAGGCCCTGTTTATGTATATATCACAGAATATAAATTAAACTGTATATGGTACAGCCATTTCCAAAGAAATTGTATGTGTGTGTCGTTTATCCTCTAAATTAAATTAATTGTATAGAGGACTTTTCATAGATAAAAATTGCAAAGTGCTTCACAATCAATACAAAAGCAATAAAAATAATAAACAACAAAAACAATCAGACAGTAAATACAATCTCTGATTACATTATCAATTTTTATCTAATTTTTAAAAATGTTTTCATTCATCAGTTAAGTATGAAATGCTCGTTAAATTCAAGTGTAGTACTTGAATTTGTAAGCTGTGATTTATGTAGTGGGAGGTGCTTTCAGTATAAATAACTAAAATAAACAAAAGCAACAACAATAATTAAAAAGAGAAATAAACAAGCAAAATTGCCAGAGACAATAGCAACATTAAAATACATCCTTATTGCACGACCAGAACAGTAAAAACAAAACACAGCTTGGCACTTTCAGAGAAAAATAACAAATGAACTGCTGAGCTCTGCAACATAAAAAGCCTGCACATCTATTAAGACAAGAGCGGTGCAACATTGATGGATCGTTTTCCTGGAAAAGATAAAAAAAACTTTCAGAAGACCCTGCTGAATGAATAACACTCTCCAGGAGGTAGGTATATCATTATCCAAATCCA
>JBAMHW010000015.1:7328311-7362736 GCA_037177495.1 Rhadinocentrus ornatus | reverse complement strand
GCATTTAAGTTTAATATTTCATAAATCAAATGATTTTTGGTGCAAGTAAGTTTTTTGCCATGTGCTCTACTGCACCTTCACTTAAAAATGTATTTTAAGCCCTGGGTTGGAATCGAGATAGATGCTCGTAGAGGGAAGAGGGACAAATGGTTGAGTTTGATAGACATTTCACCCACATTAGAATGGACTGGTTGAAATTATTGGATGTTACAGTCCTGTGCATCCCACAGGTGACCTAAAGTTTTTATTTTTGTGTTAGAGCATTTACTTTATTGACTGCAATCGGGGTGTGAAGAGGACTTTATCAACATAGTAAAAAAATGCTCCGTAAAAAAATCTCCTACCCTACCTTTAATTTCCCTTCAGCTTACTACATACATTAAAAAGCAGAAGCCTGGCTTCTAAAACTTTTATTCTAAATTTGATACTGGGTGCAAAACTCACAGTTTAGGATCTAACACTTCAACTGCTAAATTTATGCAGCTTATTTACACCGCATAGAAGACTAGTTCACTGTCTGTCTCACATCTACTTAATGGCACAAAAAGTCTGGCACATGGGTATGAAGCAGCCAAGTGTGCATTATCAAACTGCTTGAGAGACAGCAAGCAAAAGAAACAGATCTGCAAAGGCTGAGATGGCACTGTCACACCTTAAGATTTCTAATTTAGAATTAGCTGAGGAAGGTATTTCAAGACACCAGGCAAGTCAGTTATCAATAAGACTAATTATATAACCATCGTGTGCAATAATGTCTCACAACACAGTCATCGTGACTATTATTATGCTGGGTCATTCTCATGTGATGGGAAGAGGAAGTAGGATACATTAATTTGAAACAAACAAAGATTTAAACAACTTGACATATTCAAATCAAGTGAAACAATCCACATTAAGAAACTTGTGTAAGACTGGGATTCACTGCAGCGACCGCCTTGCCTGCAGCAACACAGCACAGCTTAGACTCGGCCCATGTATGTGTACCAGTGTAATGACATTTTCACTAATGAAGAAATTGAAGACATTAGTTTGAAAAATGCAGAACTGGGTTAAAGGTTAGGACTGTCCAGGATGGTGGTTCTTTTCTCCAAACTGGAGAGAGAGAGAAAAGGAGATGGACAACCAATCTGTAGCAAAATATGGAGAAGGAGAAGGAGAAAAGCAATAGCAGGGAAATCTGCTTTGTCTAAAGACAGTAGTGTACTGTCCCGTGTCTGTCTAGCCCTGACAATGAGGCTGCACTTACTCTAAACAGAGGGGCGTTGACACCAGACAAATAAAATCTGACACTGCTTTGTTAATACGTGTATTAGTCATCATCATCACAGCTTCCCAGCTATGTCAAAACTCATAAGTGTTTTATTGTGCATCAAACCCCCCAGAGAAAAGTCAGATTATTACATTAGAAGTTAAAAATAGGGCCATGCAGCTAATTATCTATGTTTAGTAGACATTTAATAACTGAAGTCAAAATGCTTCACAGTCATTAAGTTCTAAGATTAGAGAGATCACTTTCAGTCAAGTCAAGACGTTGTTCTATCTTTTCCTTAAAGGAATAGCTTGGTGTTCTTGGGAAGTGCTTGCTAAGAAACAAGAAACTCTGTGTTTCATTTGTGATGTGCTGCTGGCTGCACAGAACCAGGCCAGCTGCTTCTGCCTGTTTCCACAACAACTATCTCCTACATTTTACAAGAGCAAAATGTCTTTTTTTTCATTATTTTCTCATTGAGATACCAAATAAGCATGTTTTCCAAAATACTGAACAAAGCCTTTAAAATAAACCCCTAACCTCATCATGGATCCTTTTAACTCCATTACAATGATAGTATTTTAACACAGACAGACACATAGGACATCATGCTCACTGTGCAGCACTTTCAGAAAACGGGTGAAAGGTGAAAATCAGAGCACACAGACCTGACTCAGCAAAGTGTAGACTGTTTGGATAGGCCTCAGAGTACCAAAGCTGGAAATTTGGTAAGTCCTCTAGAGGGGTTGTGTTTTTGTCAATGCAGCACTTTCTTGAACTTTCACTTCAGTTTAAAACTATAAATGAAGTTAATAAATCAGCCTAACATTAAATTAATGGTGGGTTACTGTTAAAGCTACTTGTGTTGTTTCTGGTTGCTGATTTATTTGATTGATGTAGATAACTTTTACCCTATATGTGACTGTTAAAAATAGTCACATCTAGATTATTTAATCTCAGTTTTCCTTTAAATTACATTACCATTTGGTAAATTATTGTTATCTAAACAAATGTAGTGTTTTGATACATTTATTCCCATGTGGATGCTGCTATAATGATATAAAATTTTCAGAAGATCTTCATTAAAATGAATCACATCAAGAGTAGGTATAAACCATCAACACAAGTGAGGCTGAGCAGCATCTCACTAAACTCTGACAGTCTACTCCTGTACAAGCTAATATTTGAAGTTGATGTGGACAAGACAACACCCAAATGTTGCATAACTTCATGCCTGCATGATAACCATACAGAATGAGAGGCAAATCCAACCCCACTCCAGAGACCAGCGCTGGGACCATCACCAGCGACATCACCGGGGAAGCCTTAGCCATGCTCGGCCTCGACAACTCTTAGATCTGCGGCGCAATTATCACCTAAACACCAAAACCACTCCTGCGTGGGAAATAACTGCCCACAGACCAAAGAACTGACCTGTTTTTCAGTGGCTGACTCTTCAGTTCGTAGTACGTTTTGGGCTCGTCTTGAAAATCCTCTCCGACATCGAAGTCTGCTACAATTCCCGATTCGGACTGCATAGTTACAGATGTCAACTTTTGACAATCAATAAACGTTAAAAAAAATAAAAACTGTCCCACGATGTTTGTGCCGCTGTACTTCTTTGAGTACCAACCAACTGTCAACGCAAGCCTCCTCTGTCCAGGACACGGAGCTCTGTAGTCCTTCACAGCAGCTAGCACGTTGTGGCTAACGGACTACTGGAGTCAAAAGAACTACAAATACCAAAATGCATCCGCGCTGTCAATGTCAGCATGGTTTTGATTGGCTGCAACATCCTTGGGGAATTTACACAGCTCACACATTGAAATTGAAGTGCCAACAATCTAATTTAATTTCCATAAGGCGATAATTTTTTAATTATTATTCAGTATGAAAATCTTATTAATTAGGTCAAAAAGTAATTAAAAGTGATTTAAGTGATAAAATCTTTCCAATTTGGGGTTTTACATAGCAGGACAATCTGAGAATCATCTGGTTCATAATAGGTCTTAAAATTAGTTATATATGACCTCAAATAAACAATCACACATGACAGTGAATATCATTGCTTTTCACAAAAACTAAACTAAAGGAAGAAATGTGCAAACAACTAAACCAACTGTGAACAATGAAATACACCTCATAATTCAGTAGTTTGTAGAATTACTTCTAGCAGCATTAAATTGATGTAACCACTTCTGGATAGACCTGGCGGTATCTGTCTATCAAGAAGCTGTGGATGACCGATGAGAGAGACTGGTGATGCTTTTCTTTTCAAAGCTGCTTAAATTCATTGAGGTTTACAGCATTTGTGTACAGCCCCCTTAACATCCCACCACAGCATTTTAGTCCAGCACAAGTGCGGTGGATCATTCTAATATCTTGATTCTTTTCATTTCGGCCCTATTGTAGATTTGTTTGTGTGTTTTGGGATAATCTAATTTATTTTGAGTCTACAATATAAGAGAGGAGGTTCGGCTCAATGCTTTCAAGCTGCCCAGGTCCTGTTACCGCAGTACAAGTCCATAATCCCTCCCCGTGCATTTAACAGTTTATGAGGTCTTTGTGCTGTGCATTACGACCAAATATCTTAACTCTGGTCTCAGCAGTCCAAACGTTGTCAGCTGCAGCTTTACAAACTAAAGCCATGCATGCTGTCATGTTCTTTTTAGGAAGATGTGGCTTTTTCTTGACAGTCCTTCTGAACAAGTCAAGCTTGCTTGGGTTATTTTTTTTACAAAGTGTACTGGCATAAACTTTAACATTTAGTATAACAAGTCTGAGATGTAGCTCTTGGGCATTTTACAATTTCTCTGATCATCACACACTCTGACTGTGGAGTAAACCTGCTGAAATGTCCAATCCTGGGAAGGCTGGCAGTTTACTTGAATGTTTTTCATCGGTGAGTGTTTAATATCACTGTTGAAAGACTTCTAATTATTGGATTACTACTTAACAACTATTTCCAGATGGATGAGCAGCAAGATTCAAGACCTGTAATGACCAGATTATTCTTTTTTATTATAGTGTCCGGGTGTATAAAACCTTAGAAATGAAAATGTGCCTAGTTTATTTTACATATGACAGCATTCAGAGTATTAATGTTGTCTGAATCAAAATTAATCAAGGTCTATTTATGACTCTGAAAACCATTTCTTATTTGTAAAAACACAATTAGAACAACTACATGACAGAATGAAATCAACACAGAGTCAAGTGTTATAATTATTATGCCCAGAAGATTAAACTCTTTAAGCATGGATGTGCAGATTGATATTGAAAACCACTGCAGACTAAAAGTATGAATCAGCCACTGATGATGTCATGCTCACTCATTAAAAGGATTGAACATGACATCATGAGGACAAACTAAGGGTAAGCTGTATCTGTTTGAAGGATGTTTCTCTGGAACAAATGTTCACATTTGCATAAACACAGCACAAATCATTTACAACCCGTACATAGACCGAATTAACTCTTACTATTCAAGATAGTTTATGAAACAGACCTTGAGACTCTGTCTATCCTTATGCATCTGTTTTTATCTCTTTCCATTAGGTTCACAGACAGATATCACTTTGCCGCTATTCTCTTCAACATTCCCATTATGTCCTCACTGCAAACTAAACCATGCTTTTCTATTCTTTAACCTCCGTATCCACCACTTGGGGACAGTATAATGCAAAGAAAGCTAGTGTTGTCATTGGACTGATGCAAAATGAAAATTTAGTGGTTCAATGTGAGATAATTGCAACGTCCTCAACCTACTTAACTGACCCATAGAATGGATTTTACTGATGCAAATTTTGTGCAAATGTGCTTCTAATGAAAAACACAAAAGAAACCCTTAAACCGTATCATTTAAACTTGAGAAATATTTTCAGTATGCAAGCAAAACTATTGCAGAGACACACACCCACAAAAAAAAGCTTAAGCGCATTCAAAACAGGAGATGTGACGCATTCGGTTAAAAAAGACAGCCTGACAAACAATAGACTAGACACACATACAGTTGGGTGAACAGGAGCACTGGCTGCCCAGTGCCCCCAGCTGTGGAAGACGCCCTGTGGACTACAATACTCTTTGTGATTCCTCAAGTGGGTTCAGTATGTAAATATTTCATACTTCAGATTATTCTGTCTTGGATACACTGTCCAACCAGAATATTAATCTGAAGTATGAATGTTGTGTTTTTTTCTTGAACTGAAGCATACTAAAAGTAGGTCAGATGGCCTAAACCCATAAATAAAATTGAACTATTAAGCTACCATTTCAATAAATCAAAACAGAGATAATTACAGTTTTAGATTAAATCAAACTAATACTTAAAAAACATGCATTTATTTTTATACAGTACAGATAAAATATTAAAAGTACACACGGGAAGCTAAGTAAGCCATACACATCAAAAGACTCATGAACATACAAATAATCAATATAAAACATCTAATCATCATTTGAAATATAATGTATTTATAACTCAAGTTCCCATCAGTGTATAATAATATCCACTCCAAAGAGCTAAAATGATGTTCAAAATTTTGGTGAATTAACATGCACCACAATAACAATTCAGTAAAACAACATAAAACAACATTCTTCAACTTAACGCCTCAGCCAAAGAGTGGATTTGATTGCTTATATAAACTGTTAAACTTGACACAGGGTCAAAGCAGCACACTGTTAGCTGCATCACACAAGTATCCACTATCATGCTGACCATACTCCAATACAGAAATGAAAACAGGTGCATGATAACAAAGCCTATCACTGTGTAAACAGTGATGTGCAGATTTACTTTTATAATCACCAACAAGTGCAAACCCGTGTGGTTAACAAGGGGACATGAATTTAAAATGTTGTACAACAATAAAGGAAATCTGTTCTGCTTAGGTGTGAACAAACTTTTGCATTTATCTTTGTTTTCAGATGTCAGCCAGGAACTTAAAGTCATCTGCCCCTGAGTGGTCGGTTGTCGAAATGTGTGCTGGGTACTCATAAACATGAAAAACTGCCTGATAGTTTTTGCTCAGTTTGCTCTGAGGAAAGAAAAATTTATGCCAAACTAATCAACATATTTGCCAAATAGTTAAAGGTCCCATATTATATATTTTTTCAACAATTCCATATGGGTGTCAGAGGTCCAACAGCATTGTTTTCAAGTGTTTTACCCCAAATTCAGCCTTGGTCCTTTATTTCAGCCATTCCAAAAGCGGCTCTAGTGAGCTCTACTGAGAACGGGCTGTTTCTGTGTCTGAACCTTTAAATGTTCATGAATGGTGCCTTTCCTCACCCCTCAATGGGAAAGAATCCAGCTTTTGCTGGTGCCCACTCTGTGATTTTAGAGGGTAAGCTCAGCTAGCTGGGGGGGACAGGTCAATGACAGTATTCATTACCGGGGGGAATGTTTTTTTTCCTATTTTTAATGTCACAAGGGGAAAAATCCTAAGATTCCCTCGTTTTAGCACACATTCGCTAATAAGAGAATTTACTAATCCTTGGGCCTCATACACAGGCTATAAGGACACATAAGACTTTTAGAAAACCTTTAGAAAGTGAATTTTACATAATATGGGAGCTTTAATCAGTGTCTTTCAATTAAAATATTAAGTTATTGTTTCTGGTTAATGCTGTTTCTTACATGCTTCTTCTTCTTCTTCTCCTTGTTTTAGTCTATGAACAGTGTGGGGGCATTTTTATGAAGCTTCTGCCAACCAGGATTTGACTGTGTTTAAAAGCTGTATGCACAGTCAACACTGCGTTAAAGATACAATTGCACATCTCACGTGCATGTTAAAAAAGATGACTTGAGGAGCATGTTGCACTGTCATTTTAATTTTTTTTATTATAAACGGCTCATTAAGTGTTTGTATTGCTGCAGTTATAAAAAAGAGCTTACTTGTTTAGTGTCCTAGTTTGCCATTGATGAAATTTTTTTTATTCCTAATGAGGGTAAAAAGGGTAATGAGGGAATCCTGCTCTTTTGTTTATGTGAGCATTTTTCTTTAAGGAGGAGACTCGCAGGACAGATGGTTTGGGGGGATCTTAATGAGATGCTTATTCATGTATGATGTCAGAAATCCAAGAGTAAGAGGGTGGTGTGTTGGGGGCTCCAAGGGGAAGCCTGGCACTGTTGGCAGGTTAGAGGATTTTCTGCCTGCTGCTATGACCCTGAAGTCGGATTTTTTCCTTTTCTTTTAAAGCTAAAAAAATTAATATAATTGTGGGATATGTGATATCTTCTTCTTTTGGAAAACTACCAGCTGAGTAAGAGTAAAAGGAGCAATGAATATTTTAGCAGTGTCGTCACTCCTGAGCAGTAATGAATAGCATGGTTCAGCAACACTGTGTCATGTTCATCTTCAGGATGTTGGCTGGTGTGTACAATGATATAACAGTACAGTAGCAGTTGGTGTGATGGTGTTATAAGAGGCACCAAACTGGTTTTTATATTTGCTTATAGCATCTGCATAACAGGTTGAGCCATCTGTGACTATGAAAAAGTTTTTTTATGTGGACTTAGGAAATATGTTAATTTGCTGAGTTTGACCCACATTGCAGCTAGGTCAACTTCTTTGAGCTGTAAGGGGTTTCAAACATGGTGCTAAAAATATGCCCCAGAGTCCAGATCATATACCAAATATCTCTATATGTGCTCATTTGTAAATCTAATTTGCCTGCAGCTAGTGGGGAAGGTTGAAAATACAAAAATAAAATTAAAGATGGTTGAGTGCACATTTTCTATGTTTTGTAACTTTTGTCTCACATCCATCAACAAGTCATGTTTAAGAAATGCTGATATCTTGTCAATGGAATGATCAATACACAAGAAAATACAGAAAAAGAGATCTGTAAGTCCAGAGCACAGTAACAACTAATTTATATTAAAAGCATTGAAAACATGCAATGTGATAATATAAATGCAAGATTTATTGTGACAACGTCTGGGGTTTGTAGATGTCTGAAGGTAAATTATAAGACCAAAATTGATAGACAGTTAACATTTTTAAAAAAAATTAATATTTGTATTGTTTCTTTTTTACATGTAATTTTACTGTTTTGTTGTGGATGATTCATTTACTGAAGTCCAGCAATCAAATCTAAGCATTTGCTAATTTTTCTATATACTTAAAGACCTCATGAGAAGCAGTTGTTGCTATGGTAGCAACTAAGAAAAAAGATTCAAATGAGTTATAAAAAGATCAAATGATGACATGTGAGCTGGAGTAAAGAAGACACTTCTTTTCATGAATACACTTAAAATGATGGTCATGAACGATCTGAAGAAAGAAGGAACAATCAAGGCAAACAAAAGCAGAGTTTAATTTTATGTGAACTTAAACATCCTCTCTGACCCTGGACATTGCAGTTGAAATGATAGTAAGGGATGCAGCAGAGACAGCCTTCAGGCCATCGCTTCATTATTATGGGAATCCAGTTGGAAATAGGCTGCTGGATTAAAAGGAGGGGGGTTAGGAAGGGAGCGGCGATGGGAGGGGGGTGTGGGGCTTGTTCACATAATAGCCGGCGGCGGGTGAAGGCGTGGTGAGTTTGGTTCCATACGAGGCGAGTGTGCGTTGTTGTAGTACCGGGTGATGAGCATGGGCAGCGGCTGCACGGCGGCTCTCCTCCCTGCCAGGAGCGGTCGTGGTCAAAGCTGAACGGGGCTAGTCAGATATGCAGGGGAGCATCTTGCTTATCAATATCTAAAGCGGGAAACAAGAAGTACAAAGGTAAGATGACATATGATGCGGCTGGGCGCGCTGGACCCGCCTCAGAGAGCTGTGAGGAGACAAAGTCTTAACCAGTCATGCATGCGCGTGATCCGAAAAGAGAGCATCAGTGAAGATTACAACTGAATGGGCTTGGCTCGTAGCACCGAGCAGCCTGTTTCCTCAGTGAAACAAGGAGGAGAGGGGTTTTTGTTTCACACATGTGTGTAGACATGGGGCTCAGGTGCCACCCATATACAGTAACCTACAGTAGCACTTTCATTGTTCTGCCTGCACACTTGGCTCGTCTCTTAACAGGGTGCTGAGGCCCACACTGCTAATTAACTAAAAGCAGTAACAGATAAGGCAGGTGTTCAGTGGAACTCTTGAATGGGTTAAAAAATAACAATTAATTTAAAAAGACAGAGTGAAAGAGAGTAAAGGAGGGAGAGTAAGAAATGTATAGGCTACTCCTGGTTGAATGAGTCATGCATAAAAAATTGATTTAGGAATTGTATCTTGGTGAATATTAAAAATGCAGAATGATTCACCATTTGGAGGGTACATATAGCCTATATATACTGTGGGTTTTCACACCAACAAGTGTGTGAGTTAATTTGTTTGACTGGTGACCCAGGTCAGGTGCTAAATTTAATCAAGATTTGCAAGAATACTGAACCTGTTGTAACATTGCTTCAGGCAGGCCAGCTCATCCTCCCAGTCAAAGGTGTCTTACCTTTTTTTTTTCTTTCTTAGATTTAGTTATCTAGCAGACTCCTAGTCTCTATTTTCTAGAGACAAAGACAAAAAAGGATGAGTGCTGCTAGGTTGACATTGACCCGCTGGTTCCTTCCCGCTGTTATCTAAGAACTGAAGAAAGGGACACAAGCGAGGGTGTATTTAAAGCATCAGGCAGTGTAAACAGGAATTGTTGTGGTGTCTGTCTCCGTGTGACACACATGTCAAGCTTGAAACTTCGTGACTCTTCCTATTTGTTAGAAAAGGATGTCCTGTGTCATTTACCACCATGGCTGAATTTACATGCATTTCTGAAAAACTGTTTGAAAGGGAAAAGGGTTCATAACAGGTCATGTTTCTGGTTTAAATAAGCTTTTCAGTAGAATAAGTCACAGCCCAACACACATGATCACACGAACATCTTTATGAAGCTGTGAATCTTTGAGCCTAACCAGACAGAGGTGCTCCTCCAGCTGTCTGATGCTGCTGAGAAATATCTTACCACTTAGTTGGAAACTTTCCATTTAGGAATCAAAGCCTCCTGAGAGTTTCAGAGAAATGAGTTTCTCCCCGCTAAAGACAGGGAGGAAGAGATCTACTTTGAAATGGGCAAGTAATCTTGTATTCACATACTTAAGAGACAGAGCAAATCTAATAGATAGATAAGGTGAAATCTTATAGCAGAGCAGCAAGTGAAACAGGTTATTAGGTGTGACTTGTGATTAGAACTTTGTCTTATTCATATGCATCTATTCTGGAAATGATCAATTTTTGTAAGATCATCTGATTCCTGTATGTTTTCAGTGAAGATGAGGAAAACAGATACAAAGTGATGATATCTTGGTGTGTGCTCGAGTGATTTTATGATCCTCTTCAAGCATATCATGTAATTTAGTCATGTTCCATTTTTTTCAGCCATTCACATGCACGCCTCAGCACTGTGTCCCTGAGCTCTGCAGAAAGTCACTGCAGTACTTTGTAATGAAACTCTGCAGTTTGTGATTTCAGGACTATCACTGGGGACAGCTTTAAATTGTACACACTAGTTTTAAAGTGTTCTGTGTTTTCTAGCAATCTTGTGCCCTGATTTGGGCTTTCCAGACATTTTAATTCTGCACTCGTTTGCTGAATTTAAAGAAATGTGGGCTTTTGGGTTCTATGTAACCCGAGTATCTTGATATACAGTATAAGAACTCTGATCAGTCTCCAGATGAGTTTGTCATTACAAAACATGATTCTGTTTCACCACAAGAAGATGCATTAGACTCAGTCACCAACTGGGTTACTCTTTCAGCTGTGGCATGAAAACTTCCTACCATACGTCTATACCAGCATGCTCATTTGTCCATTGTAACAGTTTACAACCTTACAACCGGTGAGAGACAGCTTGACCTTGCAGGCCTCATTGACTCTCACTATAGTTAATGAAGGCTGACCTCTGTGATCTTTCTTCTAGTAAATGACATCAGACCAAAATATGAATCACGCATTGCTATGAAATGCACCAGCAGAGCACATACAGATGTGTCCTTTTTAGTTCCAACCCTTTCTCTCCTGGTTCTGTAGATTTCAGATAAATTTACTGCACATTCAAAAGCTCCAATGCGCCACCTCCCACAATAGTAAGACAGAGTAACAGATATATAACTGTACATTCATGTTGTTTATTACTAATTCTGTTTGTTTATTTACACCTCTTTCTGTAAAGTCCTCTGAGACAACTTTGTTGTGATATAGGGCTATACAAATAAACTTGATTTGATTTGATATCTAATTTAAAGCCTTTAAAAGTTGCCTTCACTGTGTTTGACCCAATTTTATGTAACTATTTTCATTAAAACGTACAAGTTATCTTTGACTGTACCTTTTGTTTTGACCAGCAAATTGGCTTCAATATATAACATTACCTCCTTGTTTAGCTCTAATGTTACCATAGAAACATGCTAAAATCAGATAAGACACTAAGGCCAGCTTGCTTGCGTTCTTTTTCTGTTAACCCCGTAACACCTGAATTTATTTATAAATATATATATTAAAAAAATAAATACAGGAAAAAAACTGGAAAAAAAAACAGAAAGAAAAAGAATAGAATAAAATAAAGTAGAATTAAATATTACATAAATGAATAACAAGTAATAAATAAAGATAAACAATAAATAAATTATTTTAAAATAAATACATAAACAAGATCCAATAAATAAATTAAATTTAACAAATAAATTTGGTAAAAAGAAATGAAATAAAAGAAGGCCAGAACTGGCATCAAGGGGTTAAGTTTCATTGAGCTTCATGGCTGCAGACTTTGACGCGCTTTCTCTGGCAATAATGCGTCTCTGCAAAAATGCAAGTCTTTGAAACCTTAAAGTTGCATTTTAAACATTTGAGTTTTGTTGGTTTAATTTAGGCAAATACAGAACCTTTTGTGAACCTTTGTGTGAACCTTTTGTAGCCCTTTATGACTGAAAGTAAGCGATTACTCTCATAATAACAGATGAAAAATGTTAAATTTTAAGCACTATGACCTCTGGATATTAACCAATATCTACCAATAGCTACTAGCAATATCATATTTATGACCACTACTGTTAAAATGAGTGCTGATGACGAAACAATGTGGCCCATGCTGCAACTTACACTTGAGAAAACAAATTGTAATTCTCTGCTGCCTCTATATTCAAATTAGCCCTGTGTAATAAAACCGAATTTAATACTTCTCTCAGGTTGTGATTTTGCCATAATATCCTGGGGCTCATTGTGTTAATTAATTTCCCGGATATCACAAACAGCCAGACGGCTTCTCCTTACGAAATGATGGCAGACGGATACCTTTTGACCGCTGACAGCATGAGTCATGATGAGACTTGAGATGAGGAGATAATCCTGTATCCTTCAGCTCAGTGCTGTTGTAACCAGGGATCATTGTGCTATGCTTGGACTCCTCCTTTTCTTTGATTGTTTTATATGTTGTAAGGCAAGGCAAGGCAAATTTATTTGTATAGCATATTTCATGTACAAGACAATTCAAAGTACTTTATACAAAACATAAAAAAATTACAGCAAGGTGCAGAAAAAAATACAAGTGTATTAGAAAAAAAAGATTAAAAAAGATAAAACTGATTACATAAAAACAGAAAGAAAAAAAAAAGCTCAGATAAAGAAATAAGTTAAGATTTCAGCGTAAAAGAACCAGCTGCAGATCTGGACTCCTAGTAAGAACTATTGAACCATTTAACCCACTAATTTGAAATACATTAATTAAAATGCTCCTAATATTGTAAGAAAAAAATGATAAATCAATCTAGCAGAAGCAGCTGTTTCTACATTCGTCCTCCCTGTGAACACCCAACACCCACATAGCAAAGCCCTATATACTGCTCAGACACTTGCTTGAAGCAGCAAACATGTGACAAGTGTTATACAGAGGTCTGGTAACCTGCTATTTTTCAAGTCCAAGGTTTTTAATGTATTCATTTTCAATTTTTTATTTTAAGACTTGCAGACTCCAGACCCTGACAGACACTGACTAAAACTAACATCAGCAAAATGAGTTACACAGCTCCCTTTAACGGATGGTTGTAAATTTTAAAAAGTCTCAATACACTTCCTCTGTATTTCATATAGACTGTAAGTTGGAGTTAATAATGTATTCTTTGCATATGCAGCAAGATTCATTGTTATTATTTATCAGTTACAGCAGATAGCTGTAATTTATCAGCTAAATAAAATATTTGCTATCAAGCAACCCTTGATGTGGAGAAAGTTGTGGGGTGGGGGTGAACTGACAACCACACGACACCTGTTTGTCTGAAGTAGTGTGCTGTAGCTCTGGTTGCATTTAGTAAGTTCTAGCTTTGTTGAAAGATCGTGGAAATTAGTTATAATGCATTTTATGTCACATTTTTATTCTGTTACTGTTCTTTTAGGCTTACAGCTTCAGTTGCTCAGATTTTACTGAACTTATTCCAAGTTTAGATTATAGAAGTGCTGACACCATGAGTAAATGAGTTACAGGAAAGTAATCCTCTTCTTAGTGCAGTTTAGTGACTGAACCTGCATACTCAGGGAAGTACAGATTTTGTTATGTTCATGTGATCCAGTAAGAATGATTAAATAAGATGCATACATTTAAGAACATTTAATGCCACTGTATTAACATGGTTTGTCCTTAAATTATTATTAACCCTGCTGACATTACAGTTACTTCTTAAAGCATCAAGATTAAAAACCACTTTTTGGGCTAACACAGAGCCAACGTTGCTGCTTTGTTAGCTTTGGGAATGTTGAAACTTTTTGATAGCCTGGCGTATATTTTACCAGAAACATAGTGGAACTCAAAGGTAAAAATAAAAAACTAAATATGAGTTTCCTGTAGGAAACTTTGCCTCAGAGGTTGAAATTCTGATCTCAAACTCAAAATTGAAAATTGCTATGTGGGACATTAACCCTAGAACCACAATAGCTACATAAACCTTTTTTTGTTTGTTTAATGTTTTTGTTTTGGTTTAGCATTTTGTTTTAACCGTCCAATACTGAACATGTAGCTAAAGTATTTGTCAGCACAAAGTAATGGTTAGTGCATTTTTAGTAACATGCATTGCTAATTTTAGCTTGCCTGGCAAATAAGCTAATCATGCTAGTTTTTTTTTTAACTTACAACCCAAACTTGATTAGCACTGGGAGGGACTTTATTCCCAGCCATGAGTTTACTTGAGAAGAAATGATAAAAGGCAAACTGCTTAGCTCAAACTTGATACCTCATCAGAACAACATAATATGGAATATATAGTGGCATCAAGTTCATAATACTGACATAACAATCAGTATTCGCCCTTTTTAGCTGTACTCTGGCTAAGCTTAATTAATGTCAAGTGGTCCTACACACCATGTCTCACATTTTCTGTCTTAAAATCTTTTATAATATTTTCAGTAGAAGTTGCATTTTTTCTCTTTTTCCTTAGCATTCATTAGCTCCCAACAAACTCATAGAACTGTAGTCTCGTAAATGTCTGTTTTTAATTGCTTCTGTGTAAATCTGGCAAAGCAATTCAACAAAGTGGCACAAAACTTTTTCACCAGCTATCGTCTTTGGAGTCTGACAGCAGATAAAACAGTACATGGTTTTACGACTCCATCCTTTTGTCATATTCTAACCCAACAGAGAAACATACCATGAGAAGAAATAGGAGTAAAATGCAGTAAAATACTGTATCTCTGCCCACTGTTTATTTATTTATCTTTTTGTTACAGTTATACAGTACCTAATCTTGTCAGGGCATAAAATGGTAGATGCAACTCCTTTTCACATATGCAGTCATATTCCCTCCAGACCTTTAATGGACTTGATGTGTAAAATGAGTTGTTTCCTATTAACTGTGCAGGTCTCTTGTGTCACCAGTCACAGTCAGGTAACTAAAGCCAGTTCTAACAACAGAAAAAAAACTTTGATGATTGTACTTTGTTATAACATAAAAACAGATCCAACTGGACCCGTGGGATCATATGTAGTCAAAACAAAGTATGTATGTTTCACTTAACTAACATATTGTGTCTGATGGCATGTCCTGTTTATCTTGGCAGTCATTTTTTTTCAGACATTGTAGTTTCATTTGGATTAATTTTATGTTTTCAAATGTGGGTCAAGGCATTAGATATTCTGTTATTGATTTTATGAATTTGTCTTAATAATCTGCACCATTTATTTCCAAATACAGTATTTAGAAAAATGTTTCATGGCTGCACCAGGTGTCTTCAAAAGAGCACGTAACCACGGAGAGCGGGCACTGGCTTGTGTTTGATACCAGCCTTCATCAATAATGCATGAAAATGGAAAACTGAGATAAGACGGACTGCAGTCTGGACATGACATTTAACCAGTGTGACGTTTTAAATCCTGACAGCCAGTTTACTCAGGAGACAGAGAAATTCTTCTGTTAGCTTGATGTTCACCTCATAAGTTTGACATTTTAATGCAAGATTATAAAATGGTGATTAAATGATATGTGCTGATCATCAGGGAGATATTCATCTCTCTATACTAGCAGTTTATGTCTTACAGTGAGTGTACTGAGGCCACGTCTGCATCTGTACCCTTTTCAAGTGTCCACTGGGAGATAACAAGCTGTCTATATGTTAGCCTCAAGCCAGGAGAGTCAAACCTGCACCCTATAGCGCAATACTTCAGTCTCTGAAGAAACAAACAAAAAATGGACAAAAAGTCTTTCATGTCTTTCTATGCCTTTTTAGTCCATTGTTTGTTTCAATCCCTCTTTTTTTATATCTTTTTTTTATGTTGTTGAACAATCAGTTATACCAACTCTAATGCATACATCAGCAGATCCCAATTATCCAATAAACTATGGCCAATGTGTAGTTATTTTGGATCTAGCAGTTTAAAAATTGTAGGGTCACTTAAGTCTGAGTTATGTTTGATGGAGGGTCTCTTCTGTGTGTCACTGCTCAGAAACTGCAGAGTTAGTGAGGGCTTCTGTGCTGCTCTGTCAGATATAAATAGCAGTTCTTGCAGTGATTATAGCTCTCAGATGATTAATAGTTTGGAATCCTGAAAAAAAAGATCAGCTCCTCCTCTCCCGCTCACTTCATCTGTATCTGCTGAGCTAATAACAGCTTGTGAAAATAACCCAATGCTTACTTAACAAGCAGTTTTCTACATATGGACTTTATCATGTGGAAAAATAATAATCCCTACACCATCTAGTGGTCAGATCCCTCTACTCCACAAGACAGTCTGGAGTCCTGTCATGCCCATTCTAGATATAAATAACATGACCCCTCTGGGATGCAGTCATAACTAAATCATGCTCAAATCAATGTAATCATACTCTTGTGATTGTCACAAGCAGACTCACTCAAAATTGATTGGATTTATTGAATGTGCACTTTTTATTAAACTCATAAAAGATTATTTAAGACTGTGGCAATAAGACAGATAAATTGCTCAGGAGGCCAAATTTGACTAAATGCTTGTTAGAACTGTACATGTGATGTAATTTCTTTAAGGGGTGGCCAAGTGTTCTGCTCCATTTAGCAAACAGGGCAATTTTTTAAATAATTTTTTTGTGGAGAGTGGTAAAATAATTAATTAAAAAAAGGTGTGTAAAGTGGAGCCTCCTTTTAAAGCTCCTTTTAAAGCCCCTTTTCATTGCAGCCTCTAAAATTAAATACCACTTAGTTACAAATGCTCTGAAAAAGTAAGAGATATAACACACTAATGTAGGAATGGTAGGCTAAATGGAAGTGGTATTGTATTAGAAATCAATTGCGTCTCACAACGTTTCCCTATTTGACCCATATTGCTCATTTTAAGAAGCAATAAACTCTAAATTGTGATCAGGCATCCGGCTCAGCCCTACCTCATTAACTGTAGGTCAGCTGCTGATTTCACACCATATAAGCCGTCACTGCACACAGCAAAGGCCCTGCAGCTCAGTCAATATCCGTGATGGAACAAGTTGCTGGTTAATGGTGATCGGTTACAGCTGCTCAGTCAGAGTGAACAATTTCATAGTCCGGATCCAAAAGGACACTCTGTTTAAAGGATGAGAGCTGGTCAGGGATGCATCTACACCTGCACTCTCCCTGGAGAGGTTTACCAGGTACAGTCCAAGTGTTAGAAGTTGCAATCAGCCTCATTCTGTCACATGAGA
Organism: Rhadinocentrus ornatus; assembly: GCA_037177495.1. Lineage (NCBI taxonomy): Eukaryota > Metazoa > Chordata > Actinopteri > Atheriniformes > Melanotaeniidae > Rhadinocentrus > Rhadinocentrus ornatus. The sequence continues at coordinate 7,345,373 of JBAMHW010000015.1, read as the reverse complement.
AGGCTGCTGGATCTGTGTAGCATAGTTTTTCAGTTTGAGAGCTGTTTTCATTGTAAAACTGGTTAACCTCAATCTGTCATTTTTGCTAGCTGTGTGATTTATCTGGTGTATAGCACTTACTGTGTTTCCCAGCATGTCAGCTGGCTTCATCTTGACTAAAGGCACAGTTTAAAGAATAAAGTGGTGAAGCAGATCTTATGCAAACACACCAACATGATTTTATTTTTATTTAAAGATGCTGAATTTAGTCTGAATTTGATCTGAAACAGTCAAACAAGTCCTGTTTTCAAAGTCTTAAAGTTCTTCGCTTCAAACAAATCCAAAAATGTATTCCACAGTTTTTGCTAATCCATTTTAAATACCTTCTTTATCTTTGGAAAGTTATCTTTGAAAAGTGCATACATGAGCATTTTAAAAACAATTCTAAACAATATCTCAAAGCCCAAATTTTTAAGCTGCACATGAGTAGTAACTGAGTTAATACATATTGAATTGCATTGGTTCATTTTATCTTGTCTTGCATGTCTTTGCACCATTATGATGCAACAGATTGAGGTAAAACCAATTCCAATGACATTATAGTAAATGCAGCTGCAATACTTTATATTTCATAAATCTTCTACAAAAAATCGTAAGTCGTCAAAGTAAGTAAAACAATAGTTTTAAAGTTGTCAAGTTTTCAAGAATCATGGTATACAGAAGTAATATAAAGTTACATAACATGATAGGCCAAAGAGTTTATATTTGTACAGCTTCTGAGAGGCTAGAGGGTTAAAAGCAAAATTTAAGAACTTCAAATCCCTCTTTTAGTTACTGTGGCAACAAATCCTTGAAACAATGGTTTTATTGTCATTAACTTGGCTGTGTTATTTAAGAAGGATCACTCTATTAACCACAAAGGTCAATGGTGAGTTAATGCCAATGTAGCAACTCTGTCTGTTTTGTAGTTATAGATAATTTGAAAAGGATACATTACTTCAGTATTGGTAAAAACATTACAAACAAATAAAATCCTGATGTCACATTCCCTTGTGATTGCAAATAGGTTACAGTCTGTATCACAAGCTTTCAACTTCCTATTTTCCTCCCGTCCCTCCAGATGTCCGAGGGCAGACTGTGCCAAGTTCAGCTGCTGGACGACAGGAAGCTAGAGCTGCTGGTTCAGGTATGACCCCATATCATGACATGCATGCAATAACTATGCAGTATGTGTTATTTTTGAAAACCCATCAAAGAGATTGCCATAGTAAAACTTGCAACTTATTTCAGTTTGATGCATTTCTTTAGCATTTTTTAGCTTAAATACTTAACTTGCTGGTAAACACAGTGGAACATTTAGCATCTGAAAAACAAGCTAAGATACTGCTGGATTAACGGAGCTAGGCTTACATTCACTGGGCAGCCCGAAATTTGACTCAATCTCAACTTCAAAGAGGCCATAAGGCATGTCAAAAGTGGGGTCCAACTCATCTCCTGTAAATAAAATATCAGTTATGACATGTGTAATGAGTAGCAAGACTAGCTTTTCTATAAAAACTTTTCATAAATACAACAAGACATTTCCACTCCCACACCAAGTGACCTCTCAGCTTGAGTGTGCTATAATGTGTTTGACACATTCATCAAGAGAACATTTAAGTAAGGAGGTGTATCTTTGTGTCACAGCCAAAGCTACTGTCATATGAGCTCCTTGACTTGGTGTCCTCCCACTTCAACCTCAAAGAGAAGGAATTCTTTGGACTTGCATTTTTTGATGACAAGTAAGTTAACAGTAAAATCTACTTTTTTTGCAGCAGTAAAAATGTACTGATGTGTGAGCGTGTTTAAACTTGTTTGCCTTTGCAGTGGTCAGTGTAAGTGGCTGCAGATGGACCGCAGAGTTCTTGAACATGACTTCTCAAAGAGGCCTGGGGCAATCGCCCTCAACTTCCTGGTCAGGTAATAGTTCTTTTTTTAATGCAAAGTCTTAGCTCACCAGCAGAGGGCGCTAATCTGCTATTTAATATAATACTTTAGATGTCAACAAAATGTCCGGCTTGCTGTTATATTTTTATAAAAACAAGCCCAATTTGGTTTATTTGGACAAAATTGGGATTTCCTTAACTGATGGCTCAAAAATCTTTGATTGTTGCTTAAATCTGCTTAAATCTTTTCCAGGTTTTATGTAGAAAACATAACCCAGCTAAAGGACATCATCACAGTGGAGTTATTCTACCTAAATGCGAAGTCTGCTGTCTACAATGTAAGTGTTTTTTTTTTTGTTTTTTTATAGCACTCTCTGATTTAAAACTATATGTAAACAACAAAAAAGTATGATTTTATAGATATTTTTTGCCCACAGCTTCACAATGACTCACTCTCTGGAACCTGCTCCTCAGAACAGCAGACATTGGCTGCAGGGCATACTTTTCTTACTTTTCTTACTCTGCTGGCTGGAATGTAAAGTACACATTGTGAGAACGTAGAAAAACACAAGGGTTCATTTTGTGAATAAGCAGAGGTCATAGCAGGGCTGCACAGGGAATATTCTATGTTTGGATGTGGAAAGCTGTCTTTACACCAAACTCATTTTTTCTTTTAATTTTTATTCTTCTTATTTCTCAGGGGATCATTGAAGTGGAAACTGATAATGTCTTCAAATTAGCTGCAAATGCTTTGCAGGTGAGTGCTCTTTATGGTCTCTTAAACAGATTAATTAATTGCTTAATCTAAAAGCATATCAACTAAAAATATGGTGTGTTTTTTTTATCTCCAGGAGGCTAAAGGAGACTTTACGAGGTAAGAGCACATTCTGAGCAGCACGAGAAGTATTTAACAGCAGCAGGTTGAGTTAATAGTGAGCTTTTAGCGAAGACATTCAATAGGTCACTTGTTTCTCCAGTGCAGACAACAAAAATCAATAGCAGTACTATGCGAGACTCACCACAGAGTGCTGAGAAGCTTGCACCAGACAACTAATGAATCTCACAATGCTGATAGAAGCCAAGTATTGCAGAGCCAAGACACCTTTACAATGCACACAGCAGCTATTAGCTGTGTTTAACCAATAATACAATGCTAGCTGTGTTCAGAGTAATACTGCAGGTCTTTGTGCATGCTGCCACCTGGCTCTGACCAGCTGCAGGAAGAAGATGTTTTTGTGCAGATTTCTGTTTTTAATTTTTTAATAATTTTTTTTTTTTTTTTTATTGTGGTTGTTTTCTAGCACTGAACATACAGAAGTTGCACTTGGCGGTGAAGGTTTTATAAGCATGTTGTAACATTTTGTAGAATCTAAAAGGGATTCATGTCAAATGAAAGGAAAAAGTGTATGTGTTTTAATGGCACACCACGCGTGGCGAGCACTGATTCTACAGGTCTGCGTAAGAATGACAGTGGTGAAGGGCGCTGCCAAACATGTCAGCCCATAAAGTCCCACATGTGCTCAGTTGGCCAGCATCATTCCACTCACAGAACGGCAGAGCCATCAGATGAAGGAAGAGTTCAGATTTTTCCTGAAAAGAAAACATCCAGAATGGCAGTAAAAAAAATAAATAAATAAGCCGTTTTTCCTACATATAAAATGTAAAATACTGTAAAACCCTTCTTATGTCAATATGTAAAATGCACATCTGTCACAGTTATTTCTTTTTCCTGTTTCAGTGATGAAAACACTCGAGCTGATTTAAAGAAACTACCAACTCTTCCCACCAAAGTACTCAAGGAACACCCATCTCTTGCATACTGGTATGCTTTCAGGAAATGTTTACTAGAAATTTTGCCCAGGCTAATGTCTTCAAGATAATGCAGGTAGCAAGCCTGAAATGCACACGCTGCAGCAGTACAGCAGGGTTGACGAAGGGCTGTGAAAGGTTATCAGCTGAGTCAAATGTTTTACATGTGATCAATCAAAGTTGAATGGGAGGAAGAAAGAGACAAATATTAACATTTTTATGTGGATGAAACACATTCCAGCCTTCTTTTTTATTTGTCACCAACTTATTTTCATCTTTCTTTGTGTGATATTGCAGTGAAGATCGAGTAATTGAATATTATAAGCTGCTGAAAGGTGTCTCCAGAGGACAGGCTATTGTGCAGTAAGTGTTGAATAAAATTGTCCATGTACCTTAATTCCATCAGCACTAGTAATAAAACAGTAAATTATATTAGGCTTCAAGTTCATTAATCTTCTTTTCACCAACATAGCCCCCCCCCCCTTCTTTCTCTCTCTTCCTGGCCCCCCTTTTCTTGTCAACTGATAGAAATCAATAGCTTCTCTTCAGCTGCAGTCTGATTCACTGGCAGAGATCAGTTTCCTGCTCACAACTGAACCATAAGCAGATGTGAAATAGCAGCTGTTGGTTTCAATAAAAGTTTTTTTTCCAGGTATTTGACGTTAGTGGAATCGTTGCCGACGTATGGCGTGCATTATTATGAGGTTAAGGTAGGTCTTTAAAAGTGACTCATTTGAAATGACAGCTGTTGCATCTGGAATCGAGTCAACAACACAAGCTGTGCTCACTCCTCCCAGGATAAACAAGGGATCCCGTGGTGGCTTGGAATCAGTTATAAAGGCATCGGCCAGTATGATCTGCAGGATAAATTAAAACCTCGAAAGGTGAAACAGCCTTCCTACTCTCTTAAATGACTGCAGCTACTACTCTTTACTGCTTCACTAATTTAATTGTGAAAATTATCACACAGGGTATCAGTAAGGGTTGCTGCTGTCACATGTTAAGTGTGGTGATTTACCAGTTACAGTTTATGCATCAGCTCTTTCACCTCAGCAAGCACTTCGTTTTAGCTGCAGCAGACGAGGCCAGACTTGAAAACCTAATTCTCGGCTCTGAGATATCTGCCTGTCAGTTAATTTTAATGAGGCTAGTGAGTTTTGGATGAAGAATCATACAGACACCCAGAACTTGCTTTTCTTGTTTCATTAAGTGTTCCTTTAGCTTGTAAGTTAGCAGCAGAAACACCCATATGAGTGATCCATCAGCTATGTTGTCCAGTTTGTGACCTCAGGGCATGGTGGTTTAGATGTGGTGAAGACATGCATGAGTGGTGAATATTCCCAACAATTCTTTGCTTACATTGTCTATGTCAAAATGCTCTGCAATTGCTCAACATGATGCATACCATCTGCGCCTGGTGCATCCTGAAATTGTGCAAGAAGCAAGTCAGCTGCTTGGTTTGTTTTTGGAGACGAAAGGAGGGAGTGAGCCGGTGATGTGGATGGGAAGGGGGCTGGATTTGGGCATTATTGTGCATGTTCGGAGAATACCTGAAGAGACAAGTCTGGAGCTGACAAGAAAGCAGAGCAAAGTATGTGTTTGTGTTCATAGGAAAACCAGGGATGATTTAATACTTTTTTAAGGATTTACAATCAACTTCTATTATACTGGTAAGACTGGATAATACACCTCTTTATGTGGTTTGCTTTGAAATACTTAATGTAGACACTGGATCTTTGAATGTATCTTTGAAGATTTATTTATTTTAAGACATGCAGGAGGTTAAAATTCCTTGCCTTCTCACACTTTACTGTGTTGAATATCTGTCTCATTTGTCCCGACACTACATGAGTCAGTCACCCTGATAGATAGTTCATGTGTGGCGGTTGTCAGCACCTGGCTGATGGAGGGGGTTGAACGGGCTGAGCCATGGAAAAGTCCGTATACCACAATGAGTCTTCACGTAATGTCCCCTTATGGGATTCATCTCACTCCAACACCTGCATTATTGCAGACTTGGCATATCAGGCTGGCCAGACTGTAATGACAGCTCATGTAGAGTCTGGCTTTTTATTGACTGTGGGTGAAATAGGCCAAAACACTTGAGACACTTTTTTTCCCCAAAGAAGTTTTTCCCGTGTCAGTCAGAACGGTTATGGGTTTTTTTCTAATACATGTATAAGCAACAGGGGTGACAGCATGAACGATAAGACTTTCAAGTAATTTCTTTGGGCATTGTCCCAGAATTTCTCTTGTGAATCATGAAGCAATACTTGTCTACCTAATCAGAAATTGTTTTTGTGGCTTATTACCCCCAGCTGTACCAGTGGAAACAGCTGGAAAATTTGTACTTCCGAGAGAAAAAATTTGCTGTAGAAGTCAATGATCCGCACAGGTAAGGAGGAAGGAAGCCTTTCTTCTTTTTTTTTTATTTTTTTTTTTACAAGATTTAATGTTGATTTCATTTTCGTTTTATGTCTTTCTGACCCAAACAAATGACTAATTTTGTTGCAGCTCTTGTTTTATTTATGGGGGAACAGAGCTGTTTTCAAACTGTAATCTATTCGGCACTTTGTTCAGGAGAGCAGTAACCAAACGCACCTTCGGGCAGACGGGCTTACTTATCCACACGTGGTATGCCAGTCATTCTTTGATCAAGACCATTTGGGTCATGGCCATTAGCCAGCACCAGTTCTACTTGGACAGAAAGCAAAGCAAAGTAAGTGTTGGATATCAGAAGCTGACATTTCTTTTTTAACCCCACTAATCTTCATTTTATATAATCTTCTTCATTCTTGTAGGCTAAACTAGGACCAACAAGAAGTTTGGAGGAAATTGCCATGGACCTCACAGAGCATGGAGGGGCAAAAGTAAACAGACTTGGAGATGTAGGCCTGAAGAATGACTTCATAACAGCCAGCAATGGGAGCCTGGTGTCTACAGGTTGGTTATGGTCATTTTGGTTGAAGCACATTATATTGTGTGTTTTTCCTAACTATTTAAGATAATGTTTATGTTAAAAAAGAAAAAAGAAAAAGTAAAGTATAAAACACTGAGCTGTTTTTTGATTTAGAAATAAAACAAATATATATTTAAGATTTAGCTAATGATTCAATATAATGACAGGGTGTAATTGTCAGATATATGGGTGTGGCATTGTATGTTGGCAAAAACAGACTTAGTAATGTATTTACAGGTTCTGCGGACTCTGAAATGAGCGAGGAACAGAAGAAAGAAAAGCTCTCTGAGCTTAGAAAAAAAGAACAGGAGATCCAAGATATTTTGGCCAAGAAGACAAAAGAGCTGAAGAAGATTTGCCTCAGAGAGGCGGTGAGAAATCTCTTTTTTAAATTACAGTTCTTCTGCACTGGTGCTATATAAGTCCTTTCTTCAGTCTGCTGAACTCCCATTATTAAACCTTGTTGCTGTGCAGCAGGAAGACTTATTGCTTCTGCTGTTACCTGCAGTTCATTTAAGTGTCCAGAAGAGTTATTGTGTTTGTGCTTTCAGGAACTCACTGGCAAGTTGCCAAAAGAGTATCCCCTCTCCTCAGGGGAAAGACCACCACAGGTCAGACGACGTGTTGGCACGACATTCAAGTTAGACGACCTTTTTCCCTACAATGAGGTCTGTATTTAACTGATGCCATTTAATCGGATGTACGAGCATGTTTAACTTTAGAAAATATAAATGATGTTAAAGTTAAGAATTTAATTTATTGCTAATGTTGACCAAAGTCTAATATATCATAATGTGCTTTGGATTAAGCAAAAGTCTTGTCCAGAAACTATGAAATATGTATCTTGGGGGGCACATATTGCAGTGGGTGGCATGTTCAGTTATTACAAACCTGCACACTATTGTTATATTAAGGGAATCCTACATGGGTTTGCATTGTTTGGTTTTTCCAGCTAATTGCATGCTAATGCTTAGCTCGGAGCCCCTGGAATCACATTTTAATACACTGGGTGCCCTTTTAGTTAAAGGAATACTGACCTAAATTTATATCTTGCCAGAAGAGGACTTATATTTAGCAATCAGAAGGGTGTTAGCAAGATAAATCACCTGACTTAATCCATCTGTAAGACCTGAGTAAAGTGTTGTCATGTACCAAAATGAAACTGCGCTATTAGGTTCTGACCAACCATCCAAACATGAGGAAAATATGACAAATACTTAATGTAATATAAAAACAATGAAAAACAGTTCCCATCAAGTATTTTATTTATTTATTTAAAGTGCAAGCCTCTGGCTATTTCAGAAAAGGACTTAAAAAAAACAGGAACAAATGAGTTTGGAAGCACTATTGTTTTTTGTTTCTTCATGCAACTGAAATAAAAAAGAGGAAAAAAAAATAGGCTATATTTTTAATTCACTATGTCAGCACTGAGCAGAATATTAAAGAACTAAATCTGCAGCTGAAAAAATACATATTAGACCTAATATATGAACACCAAATAAAAAATGTTTGAAGCTAAATCTAATTGCATTAATAGGTCATCTGACATGTATTTTGTGAATGGATGAGTACTTGTTACCTAATCTGATCTCTGGTTTGTGATTTGTGCAGGATCCCTTCCTCAGGAACCTGGAGAGCAGATTTGCCCTTCAACAAAAGATTGTGGAAGCAGCTAAAAAGCTTGCAAATGAGCCAGAAATTTGTAAAACAGTCAAGAAAAAGAGGAGGAGAAATTGTCTGGATGCCATGCACAAACTTCAACAGATAGAAGATGAGATGAACCAGTACAGAATCAAAAAGGGGAAAAAGCCCACACAGCGGGCGTCAGTGATCATCGCAGGTAAGCTACACTGACCTAGTGTGTTCCTGCATCAATCATTTAGCCTTTCTTGCGGTGTACATGGAGTTATTTTCTCTCCTTCCAGATGAACTTGTGCGGTCAGACTGTAGCTCTCTGTCTAGTCTCCCTCTGGATGATGGTGAGTCAGACAACACATACTGGCTGCGCAAAGATCATTGGACCTGCTGCATTATTGATTATACTTCTTTTGTATCTATTTCAAAAATGAGGGAAAAAAGTTTTTTTTTTGTCTAAATTTAGATGATTCAGATATTGCAGGTCAAAGACCACGATCACGGTCCGTCCAAGGTTCCCCTCAGCTTAGTCCAATGCGATTGCTAGGAGCGGAATACGATGCAGAGAGACAGGGATCATTAAAAGGAAACCACAACAAAAACCACTGCAGGTTGGAAAAAAATTTTATCCCCCAAACTATTTTTTGTTTGTCTAAAATCTTTATTTACATGCAACTGGTTTCACAAGATCTGATTTTTCAAAGCTGACTTGTTGTTGAGTTAAGAAATGATATCATTCATTGGCACAACCCACAATATTTGTTGAGTCATGTTTGCAGCCTCATTCATTTCCTCACATCTTGTCCCTTTTTTTTGTTATCCTGTCCTAATACCACAACCTTTTAGATTAGCTTTTGATGGCCAGGAGGCTTCAAATTACTACCAGAATCCAAGAGAAGTCTCCTCCACCCACAGTAGTCCTTTTAAAACCCTTCCCAGACCTTCTAGAGATCCACGCAGCATGCCTCCTACCCCGGTTATGACCCGCAATGCCTACAGCAGCAGCCAGCTCAGGTTTGGTCTTCCCTTTCCTGCACTGTCAACCCACAATGAATCCTTGTCTCCCTCCTTCTTCACACCTCCAACCTCTTACTAAAACTTCCACATTAACCCAACCCATAACTCTCTTGTTCCATTAAGAAACAGTTAAATATTGTGTCCCTTCTACAGGTCGGAGGGGTCGCCTCATTGTTTTAGGCATCGCAGTGGAAGTCTGGAATCTCAGCCCCGGTTAAGAAAAGACACAGACTCGGAGAAGCCAGTCTTTATCTTGTCACCTGCTGAACGTAGCAACAGCACGGAGGTGTTAGAAGACTGCTCCTCATACACCAGCCAGTCCAGTCTGGACTACTGTGGGGCAACTAAGTCCCAATACAATACACTGGACTCCCGTACCTCAACCATGCATCGTCTTCACAGGAAAGTGGCAGCGTATGGTAACACTGGAAGCATGCCCAACTTAGTCCAGCACCATTCTGGTTGTAATTACTCATGTGAGACCTCAACACACTACGCTCCCAGTGCCTACTATGTTGCCGGCTACCCCTGCCCGGACATGGAGCCTTACACTAACGGTGCCTACGTGTATGAGAATGAAGTCGAAGGCCATTACAACGTCAACCCATCCTACCAAATGAATGGCTATCATGGACATGATAGATTCAGGCACTACAGCAGCGATGGTGCAGATAGTCTTTCTCAGAATCCTTATGCGACAGTGAGGCCATCACGGAGCAGAGAGGGACCCAGAAATGAGCTCTTGGCCAAAAACATGCATAAGGCTCTTGTGGCAGAGCATCTGAGAGGCTGGTACCACCGGAGCAAAGGCCACAGGGAGGGAGGGAGGGGAATGATCGCTGGATATGACTTTGATAGTGGGTCTCAGCTCAGTCTGGGCTACCAAACCATGCCAGCAGCCTTCAGCCACTCCAGCAGAACCACCTCTTTCTCTTCAGGTGCTATGATTTTCCTGAGCCATTAAATTAGTAGGTTTATTAGTTGGAAATTCCATTATTACAATGTTTGGTGAAAAGTCCATAACAAAGTAAATATTTTACATTTTGTAGGCCTAGATCATAAACTTCTAAGTCATCATATTAATGGACAGTAACAGTACTGTAATAACATATTGCCATTTTATGTTAGCGGTAATCTTCTGTTTTACAATGATAACATTAAACTGAACTTAATTGTGTTTCCAAAAACAACAATTACTACAGTACAGCACTCCAACATCAGCTAAGTGTTCTTGTTGTACCCTTTTCAGTGTCCTCAGCAGAGAGCACAGGGAACTGGCGCAACCAGCTGGCAGTCGGCCTGACAGAGTTTGATGCGCCTCAGTACCCTCAACCCGGAGCTCCGGTATCACTGTACAACCGCAGTCCTACACATAACAGGTGAGTGCTGCTACTGTGGATGCAAGCAGAAATCTGCCAGGCACTAACCGATGATCGTGGTTTCTCAGTTTAAGCATTTAAATGAAATTCTGTTTTGACATCACTTCACTCTTAAAGGTTTATCCTTTGATTGTACTCTGCTGGTGTAATCTTTAAGCATTCAGATGAAATGTTCTCACAAGGATCTTTTCTCTCTTTCTTCCCTCCTCTCTTTACTGCTTGGCCTTTAACGCTCACTTGTGCAGATTTTCTCCTGAAAACAAAGAGTCTGACACAATACCTAAAAAATCTGAGTCAGTAGATGTGGTTGGCCCTGATACCACTAGTACAGATGAACCATCAGACAACCAATCTAGCACTTAAGGGTGAGACCAAAACAGCGGGACGCTTTGTGTCGTGGTGCCTATCATCTTCATTTTGATGTCTTATCTTCATTCACCTGTTACTCTTTTACAGCTCAATCAGATCATCTGTTCATGTTGTGGTTTATTTATTTATTTAGATTTTTTCACCAGAGGAGCATCTTTGTATTTGCCCTACATTCCAGTCATCATAAAGATGATCATGCAGCATCAAGGCAAAGTCTACGAGTAGCAAAATCTGAAAATACTGTAATAATTTTAGCTGTCCTTTTAGGCTGTAACTGAACACAGATGCAGAGGGCTTTAAAATGCTAACATCAGCATACTAACATATTGACTATGTTAAGATGCTAATGTCTACCATGTCTGCCATCTGAGCTTAAGCAAATAGCTCGTTAAAATTGTTACTGGACAAATTTTTACTAAAAAAATACATTGACTAAAGAAAATCATCAATTATTACAGTTCATGTTGATAGGAACTTAAATGTTAGTACAAAATTTAGTGGCAGTGCTGGAAATTCCTCAGAGTGGCACTAATAGAAAAGTCATGGTCCTTTTAAATCTAGAATGCCTCGTCTTCATGGGATGATAAATGTCTGACACAATACACAAGGAAGTCCATCGAACTGTTGAAGTATTTCTTCCTTAAAACCACAGTAATATTCAACACTTTGTTTTTTATTTATTTCTACGTTCATCCCTCATTTAAATCTCCAATCGTTATCCTGTTTTTTGTCTTTTGAATATTAAAAGTATTATATATTTGACACCTTCTTGTTTCATTGCATGCAGATATCACCTGGGTGGAAGCTACATGAGCATCCACTGAAGAAGACCAAACCAAACTTTGGCACAAAGCCATGGCCAGCAGCACATGAAGGGAAACAGAGCTGAAACACAGGCTGTAGTGTACATACACTTCTTCTCAGTCACAAATGCAGTCTTTGGAGATTTTCTGTGCTTTAAGTTTTTGCAGAGGCGTATGCTGTCCTCATGTTACAGTTTGCTCTGAACACAGTGATGACACTCTTGAATGACTTTCCCATGTGCCTTGGAGTGAAGAATTGTACAGGCAGATGAGAATGTGTCAAGATGTTGCACAGTGCACTGGATTTAAACCATATTGTGTATTAAAGAGAAAGACGTCAACATGTATTTTAACAAGATCTAGCTACTGCCTTATACAAATCAGTAGGTTATAGAATAAAAAACAATCATCATTTTCATCTCATCATAAAAATAGTCTTGACAATTATGTGCACATATAAAACAAAGTTTAAAACGTGACAGGACAAGAGCCGATTTGATCATTAGAGCAAGTTTGGATGATTTTCTATTCATTTTTTAAATGTTGAATCAGAATGTATTATGTCAATATTGTTTATAGAGCCATTTGTCTTGGTGGTGCAGTGATGTGTTTAAATGCACGTGATGAATTATTATGTTTTTTATTAAAAGAAACGAAAAGACACTGCCATAAAAACAACATTCACATATTTTTTTCCACAGATTTGTACAGTTAGTGTGTAGTAATATGTCATTAGAATATTTTCCATTTGAAATGAGGAGGTGAATAAATACATGTGCGACACATTGATGTTGTTGTTATTTTGTCTGAGAGTCTTGTGCAGCTGGTAAACATCCAATTCGGGTCAGGTATTAAGTTAATGAGTAAGCATAAAAAACAGTCTGTCATTTTAGGAAGATTTCTTAGTTGCTGAGACCATAAGGGATTAAAAAAACAACTCTCTTATTTGTTTTCTCAGAATCAGGTTACAGCCAGGCAGTTAGCATAGCATTAACACTAGGACAGGCAAATAGCCTGACTAAAAAAAAAACTTTTGGAATCCCCGATAAAACAAATTAAAGCACATGGCCAAGTGTATTTTTCCCATTTCGTCCTGTTAGTAATGTTAGGAAATGCATCCAAAGCTATTCAACGACAAACTTTTACACTTAAATGTAACTTTTAAGGCAAATTATTTCAGAAAAAAATACCTTTTTTTGTATGGAGTAGGGCTGATAAATCCCCTTTCACACATTGTTTGTACCTTATGTTGTAAGGATGTCCTCTTTAACTCACTGCTGCTTCCCTTTCGCAATTCACCACCAATCTCGTTTACTGTTGTATAATGACAATAAAGGCATTCTATTCAAACAAGTGGATCAGCACCCCATCTTCTTGTGCTTACAACAAGCTAGTATTGCAGAATCAGCTGACTGATGGCAGCACAGTTGTTGTCTCTCCTTTGCGCACATAGATAGTTTCACATAGGTCACCTCCCTTGCCATTCCAGATCTGTATCAATAGCAAATCACATTGATACACTTTGCCAATCAGCAGTACGTTGGGCAGCCACCATGTGAAGATCATTGTAGTTTTTTAACTGCCATGAATTCTTTTAGGTTTGAGTGGTTTTAGATTGAAATACATATTCTTCTGTGAATTCCTCTTGAGTAGCAGCTAGTGTAGCTGTCTACTGCAGGTAACTAGGCTAGCTAACAAAACCCCACTTTTCTATCTGTCAGTGGTTTTTATTTCCTTTTTAAAATGAATGTTTTTATATAACATACAAAAAAATTAAACTTTTCTAGAGCTATGATCTAAACAAAGTTAGACAAAAGTCAAATCACCTCTTCGGGTCTTATAAATTGCTGTTACGCAGTGCTGCATAGTTATGTTTTGAAGAGCACACCCTGGAGTTACTATCCCAAATCCCACCCACCCAGCAGGCCCATGAAAGTGTCCACCTGCTGCCGTCAGTCCTATACTTTCCTTTTGCTAGAAGCAACTGTCATCCCAACTGTCCTTTCAAAATCCCGGACAGCCTGGCCAGCTGGGAGAAGGAGCTGAAAAAAGAATGTCAGCATGTCTCTCCCCTGCTTGTACCTTAAATATCTTCCATGCAGTTCACTGGATTTAATTTTAGAAGCATTGAAGCAAACCCTTTCTAGCTGAAGTCAAAGCCAGAGGCTTTCCAGTTGCTCTGTTCTGAGTCTCACTGAAAAGGAATTATTCTATTTTTTGATATTATAAAAAGAAAGAAACTACCAAGTGTAGAAATGTCTAACAGTACAGACCTTGAGGATCTCAATGAAGAGGACATCGATGAAGATGAAATCCTTGCAATGCTTTCTCCTGAGGAGCTTAAGGAGCTTCAGAGTGAGATGGATGTTATTATCGCCCCAGACGAGAATGTTCCTGTAGGACAGAGACAGAAGGACCAGACAGAAAAACCTCCAACGGGAACATTTGACCACAGATCCCTGGTTGATTACCTCTACTGGGAGAAGGAGTCTAAGCGCATGCTTGAGGAAGAAAGAGTTCCTGCTACTCTGCTGCCCAGTGAGGTAAAGTCTCAACTCAAATTTTCTTTCTTTCTTTCAAAATGTTAGGCCAGAAAAAGGCATATTAATATTAAAGCTCTAATCTGAATGCCCCTGTATACTGTTTTCAGAAAATCTTACAGGAAGAAGCTGAAAAGAAAGAAATTGAAGAAAACTCAGCAGATGTGAACTATGAGGTGTATGAAGTGATAGAGGAAGTCGTTGAGGACAAGGCTGCTGAGTATCCAGATGGAGTAGAAATTACAGAGGAAATAATTGAGGAAATAATTGAAGAAGATGAAGGGGTCAAAAATGAAAAAGGAATCAATCAAAAAAATGAGGAAGAGGCGAAGCTACTTGTGCTTGACAAACCTGAGACTGCAGAAAAACATGCCGAGCCCCTACAAAAAACAGAAAAAGAAGCTGTAAGTAATAAACACGAGGATCAGCCTATTTCAGAATCAACTGAGAAGGTACAGACCAATGATGATCGAGATAAAAATTCAAGTACAGATTGCTTACTTACCCAAGAGGCTCCAGAAGTGCCTGAAACAAATGAAGCTAATAACAAACTCCCACAAAGAGATGAGATTAAGGTGAACAAATTAAAAATCCCAAAGTTGGCACTGAATAATATAAAAATGACATCAAGACCCTCAGGAAACGAGACAAACTTGGAATCAACACTTGACAAGCTCCGTAACAACCACCCCTCTGTCACTGAGGTAAACCTCAACAATATCGAAAACATTCCTAAAGAGATGCTATTGGAGTACGTCAATGCCTTGAAGAAAAATAAATATGTGAAAACATTTAGTACAGCCAACACTGGTGTTGATGAAAACATTGCTTTCAGCCTGGCTAACATGTTGAGAGAGAATCGCAGCATTACGACTTTAAACATCGAGTCAAACTTCATATCTGGAAAGGGCATTGTTGCCATCATTCGCTGCCTCCAGTTCAATGAGACCCTCACAGAGCTGCGATTTCACAACCAGAGGCATATGCTAGGTCACCATGCAGAGATGGAGATCTCTCGTCTGCTCAAGGCCAACAACACCCTCCTGAAGATGGGCTACCACTTTGAGCTGCCGGGGCCCAGAATGGTGGTGACCAATATTCTAACCAGAAATCTGGACCAGCAGAGGCAGCTGAGGAAGGAGGAGCAGAAGCAGCAGCAGCTTAAGGAGCAGAAGGAGCTAATGCAGATGTATGAAAACAGTCTTAATCTGCCCCCTGGTTTACTTGAGATGCTGGGATACATACCGCCGCTTGAGCTCCTTCAAGAGCATGGACTTGTCCCACCCTCGTCAGAGCTTAACATTGTTCCCCAAATGTGTAAGACAGAGCCGCCAGAGCCACAGAAAAAGCTCAAACACAACAGCATTCCCCAAAAAAACGCTACCGAATCATCAAATCCTTTAAGGGATGTCCAGTTAAAGAGGACTCCCAAGAAACGCGATCCATTACTGGAGCTGGACTCAAGGGATGACATGAGACTAGAGAGGCCAAGTTTTCAACTGAGAAAGACTCCTAAAGCTAAGGATGCAGGAGCTGGAGAGATGGCATCGGAAAAAGCCAACCTGACTGATGTGATTAAGACTCTGAAACCTGTGCCTCGCAGACGAGTGCCTCCGAAGGTTGATCTCACACCACGTGATCAACTCCTAACTGAAATCAAAAAGAGCAACGTGGCATATCTCAAATCTGTGAGTACCCAGGAATTATTAAGGGGGATCAATCAAATTGGGATGTCACGTTAAAGCCACTGTTTTAACTGTCTAATATGTGTTTTGAGTCTAAAATGGTTCAGAACAGCAAGGACTTTTTTAGATATCAAAGTAAACTCTGTTTTTTTCTTTTGTTGCTATTGCAGGTACCACTCCCAAAAGTCCTGGAATCTAGTGAAACAAGTCTTCTCTGAGACTCAAACTCAGCAATTTTACCACCATATTGTGTGTGTGTCTGTGTGTGTTGTTTTCATATACTTGGTATTAGTCACACTACATATACAGCACAATCATGTGTGAACTTTGTAATTATTGCACAAGAACAACTTTGGTTGAGTAATCCACTTGTGTTTTATCTTATTTACATGCTGTGATCCAAGAAAACAAACAAACAAAAAATAACAATCATTAAATTGCAAATTTTAAGACATCCAAACATTAAACAGATATTGAAGCCTTTCAGTTTTTTCATTTGCCATCTGTTAAAGACAGACTGCATTTAAGTTGACTGAGAGGTTATTAAATTTTTTTCCAAAGGCATATACATCCTTTAACTTCACTTTGTGGTGTAAGCTGATTAGTAGTGCAGGATTCAAACATAAAAGGATTTAGATTGGCTCATAATTGTTCATAAATTAGCATTTTGCTAAGAAACTAACAAAAAAAACTTAAACAAAATCAACAAAAAATTTTTTTCCTTGGAGGTGCTTTTTTGTTGTAAAAATTCACTTACACTATGCATACTAATGTATACTCATACATATACATACTGTAGTCATTGTTTTATCTTTTTTTCCACTTAATTTCACAAAAATGACTTACAACACGCCAAATTAAATTTATTTTAATTTTTGAGGACAGTAATGTCAGTCAGTCAGTCATTTTCTGTACCGCTTGTTCCCATTAGGGGTCGCGGGGTGAGCTGGAGCCTATCCCAG